>JARJLE010000445.1:0-40125 GCA_029289555.1 Mycena latifolia | reverse complement strand
GAGACTGCTTTGCCCCTAATTGGTTGGACCAATCATCAACGTCCTTGTTTGACCTGTCTCTGCCCATGCAGTCCCGCGCGACTTTGTGAAGATCCTGTAGGGTGATACTGTCCTGCCAGCTACGCTCTCTGGTTCGAAAAATTTTGGTGATGCGAGGGAAACGCAGCTCGTAGTGCTGGGAAAGCTGAGGATCGAAGGAGAATGAGCTGTAAATACTAAAAGGACTGACTCGGCTTTTTGGACTCTTTGTAAAGCCAGTACCAGACAACTCGGCTAAAAGAGGTTCACGCAGAAGCACCGTCGGTGAGACTAAACCGGGCAGTATGGTGTACGTATATGGTAAACTTAATGGCTATTAGGTAGAATGAGCACACGTCTTGAAAGTCTCGCGCACAACTTACTGGATTAGATGGATCATATGAAATGATATCGGAGCTTTTGACCAGAAATTGGCCTCCTCAAGGGCATCACGGCTTAGGCCATATGAAGCAGTGAAATAGATGTGGAAATGAGGACGAGCACTAGGCTAAGGATTGCAGAAAATTAATGCCAGGTTGGAAAACTGGTAATTGCCACTCACATCTCGTTTGAGCTGCTCAGCATTGTGTAAACCGCCAATATAAAATGTTGTGTAAGCGCTAGGCGCGACTTCAATTAAAGAATTGTGAGTGTTTGTTGAGTCTGGATTGATGTACATGTGCTCACCGCGAAGCTCCCTCCCTCTATCTTTATCCCACAGGACTCCCAATACCACCAGATCAACGCAATCTCCGTAGCCAGGGATATAATCCCTCTTTAGTTTCACCCATGGCAAACGCTTATCGTTATAGCCCGCTTCGCCTGCTTTGAGCACTAGCCCTTCTTCAGCGCGCAAGACACTGGGCGAAAACACGATGCAGGCGCGGATTTTGTCATTGGAAGTTATATTCAAAGCGATAGGCTGGCGATCGGCAAGTATTGCTCTGCTTGGGATAGGTTTGATGACAGATTCGAGGATAGCGCGGCGGGAGGAATAGGGGACAGACAAAAGGGACGTGGAGTTGAGCATTAAAATATCAAAGAAACGAGGCCGAGATGGCGGTCATCCGAAACATCGGTCATAAGCGAAGCTTGAGAATAGCTAGAAGGTCGTTAGTCAGATATTGCAGAGGAAACGCCAACCCAACGGACTTATCAACGGGGGAACATCTTGCAGCTGCCTACGCACGCCGAGAGCGGTATGCTCGACCAAACTACGAATTCTCCAGAACTCTAGAAAGAACCAGCATAAATTTTAACAGACAGGTACACCGCGATGACAGACCGTCGATTTTTTCCGTGCCACGCCACCATCTCTGCGTCAAGAATTATATTGGTTATGACTTTACTTTCCCCAACATCCGAATCCTCGGACAGTCCCAGAGCCTCGCGGATGGTGTTGTGTATCCCGTGCCGATCTAACGTCGAGTTTCTTTTGCTCTTGCTAAAGATGGTTATGCAGGAGTGATCGGTGAACACTTCAACATGGATCTGGGCACGTTCCCCGTCATATTTCGTCTCTGTCCATATTTCCTTGGAAGATCGAAGTATTCGAGGGCATGGAGACAGCCTCTCCCTTTTTCGGATTTGGGAATCTGAGACACGTTGGTACGACGAAAGGTGGAGAAACTGTGGTATAGGTACCTCGACTGGAGTTCCGATCAAAGGTAGGGCAATATCAGTAATACCTGCATCGAAGGCGGCGGCGGCGTCGTCAAGCCGGGACCGGACGCCGTAGATCGAGCATTTTTCGGCTTGTATCCCATGCTTTCATGGCATCCTCCTGGGTAGTACAATGGTAAGGAAGACAAAGTAAAATATAAAAGATGGGAGAGACCTTGGATAGCTGAGTGATGGCGACAGAGTAAAGACTTGAGCGCAGCCGTATAATGGGTCTCTGTGAGAGGGTATAGCAGCGGGCGCAGATCTTTCAAGATGATTTGAGTCAGAAATGACGCATCCAGAGGCGCCAGAGAACGGTACAGCGCGCGTATAATTGTAGATCTGGAACGGCGGGTGGCATGCGGATGGCTAGCCCGTACAGAAATGTCAGAGTAGCCCGAATGAGCCGACAGTTCATCCAACAGAAAGTCGACTTCTGCAATACTGAGAGGGTTGATATAATCTTCGGCGTACTGGTAGAGAGGGATTAGCTCAGCGAAAAGGGTTATGCGGCTATGTCAAGCCTTACGGAAGAGCTTTTGTTCAAAACGTTAAAGACTTCTGGCCCAAACACCCGGAGGAACCATCTGTCCTCCATTGATCAAGGGCTTTGGCAGAGATCCCGAAGCAGTTTGCAAGCGCACACGCTAACTTGGGTCTTGCATTCCATATTTGCGCCGCGTATCTTCCTCAGGAAAGAGCATTCGAAACACGATTTTTGTCGTTCCCTCAGGGAGGGGCGAAAACTCGCTCCGTAGACGGGCGACCCATTTCCTAAATACCGCGAGAGCAGGATATGATGCGGAATATTTGTCGCGTCTAATCCCAGCTTTCCTGGGACGGTGATGCGAGATTTCGCGGAGTAAGGATACAAAACTGCAAAGTCAGTTCGAGATATGCTTTAGGGTAACAGATATCCGAACGAACAAAGAGAATGGCACGCCATGTGGCTCGACCGGAGAAGCCATGGACTAGCTACATGCAGTGAGGTTCGGGAGAGGCGCGACGCGTTACATGTGACTCGGAACTCGGACATCAAATGACGCAACCGTCAAACTGCGGGCCGGGGTATCCGTCCATAAAATACAAAGCAGGAACATAATATGAAACAATGCCCACCGACGAGAATGCCCAGGGAAAACAGAGAAGGTAAACGAGGGAGTGCGTGCCAGGAAGGATGGCGGTCTGGAAAGCAATGAACAAATTAAGAACCGTGAAATATTATGTGAGATAGGTAAAAGATAGAAGGCGAAAATACATAGGTCTGTGAACGCAGATAAGCATTATGGGGGAAGAGGAATGAAAAGACATGCAAGTCGGGCCTATTGGTAGTCCTTCTCGGTCATAATCATTCTCTCCGCTCGCATCGCGTCAGGGTCACCGCCGTGCAGGTCCATGGAGTTGCCGTTGATGGCAACGCCGTTCTCCATTCGGAGGTCATTCGCAGGCGTACCTGGTCGCGACGACGCCATCCCTGAAGATGTCGCAGTGGCAGTGGAAATGAGTTGATTGTGGGGGAAATACGATCGTCGTTGCATTTTCTTGAAGTCGTAAGATGTAAATCTAGGCAGAGGCTATAAATCAATCCGCCAGCGATACAAGTGTGGACGTACTGTTCCTCCATTTGCCGCATCTCCGGAGAAAAATTCTCTTGATTGGCTTTGCGGGTCTTGGCTTTGAGTGGGTTGTCCTCTAAACAGGAGCTCCTCTAGCTCATGCGAAGCATCGAAGTTCGCCTTCTTGCCCTGATACTGCGCCTCAGAATGGACGAGACCCACAGAACCTGGTCAAACGTACGTCAGGGGACGAATGAGGCGTCTGTTCCTTTGACTCCAAGGTGTCCCAGTCAATAGTTTTGAACCATGGATGCCGCCGAAGTTTCCTGATAGCCCTCGCCATTTGGCTTACAGCCGAACGTCTGGACGGATCACGATCCAGTAGCTAGTAGACAGTTAGTCGGCGTGCAAGACGGAGTCGTGTAAAAGTTCGTACCCCTTTCAGGACCTGCCATTCCTGCCCGGCTACACTTCTTTTCCCGCATCCTCCGTGCCACTTGAGAGGGTCCTTCGTTATACTGTACGTGAGGTCACTGTTCTTCGTCCGCGGAACGGCCGACGTCCAAAGATGAGTTTCGTATGCGCAAACGCCGAGCGACCACCAATCGATGGTTATAGCTATACCTCGCTTGGTCAAGATCCTGGGCAACTTTACGTCAGTGGGGGGCGTCAATTATAGCAGCATGGTGGAAACCCACTCCGGTGCCATATCTGCCATACTCCCGGCGACGCCCATTAATCTCCTTTCGTGAACTTGAGGCCGATATTAAAATCGGTGAGATGGGCATTCCCACGCTCATCCAGAAGAATCTGTTGGTTTGAGATCCTGCAGGTGGGAAGGGTAAGGGGTTCCGCGGGAATCAGAGATAAACACCGACCGATGCATTATGTTGTTGTCGTGCAAAACTGCACGGCATGAGGACAGTTGCGCGACGTAAAACCGGACGACATCTCGTCCAAGGAGCCGAGCCGTCTAGATGACTAGGGGGTGTGCGTGTCACAACTTGTGGAGCCTGGTGAGACCAGGATGAGACTCACATCGCAGGTCCCCGCCCAGCATGAGATCCAATACGAAGAAGCAATTCTCGTCGTCCTGGAACGCATAGCGCAGATTGACAATGAAGGGGTGGTCGATCTTTGACAGAAAGTCAGCCAGGTCGGACACTAATTGCAGGGACGGGGGCGGACCTCCTCGAGCAGTCGCCGCTCCTGGATGACATTCGGAACTGCCTTCATCTTGACGCACTTTGCTTTGTTGATGTACTTGAGAGCATAGAGCTCTCGAGTCTGTTTGTGCTGGACCACACGGACCTAGAAGCGGGGTTAAGTCAGCGGATGAGTAGCTGCACAGACACTGCGCAACATACCTTGCCGAATGCACCTTTGCCCACGCAACGCAAGAGTACGAAGTGGAAAAGTGTGACATCTCCGTCAAAGTCGACCGGCTGGGCGAGGAAATGAAATGAGGTGAAATAGCCCGGAGGAGGAAGCAATTGCTGACCGTGGGTCTGCAGCATACACCTCCCATAATGAACGTAAGCTTCGTAGACGGCAAAGGGCAGTCGGCAAGGGCAGTCGACCCAAGTATTAGTAGGGACTGAAGAAGTAGGAAATAGGGAGAGGCAAACAGGACCAAATCTGTCCCATATTTCTGATTCAATCACCAAGTCTCCATAGGGCGAGTGGAAAACATACAATTAACTAGGCTGTAGTGCGTTAGGGTACATTGTTATAGTGGTAATAAGATGTGGTCGGGTATAGCTAAATCCAAAGCGTGCAGAAAAAAGGACAACCAAACGACATAACATAAATCATCATGAATCTCCTCCGATGATACTGGCCCTATCCAAGAGGCCCCGCACGCGTCTACCGAGCCGCTCTGCCTCCATCTTCCTCTCCCACACCTGATGCGCGGGCATGCTTTCTTGGGCATCCACACGCGGGGCCCCATTGGCCTGCGTGCGCTTGGCGTTGAGGGCAGACAAGTCCACAACCCGTGGGAAGAGGAGAACTTGATGACATCGCGATATAGTATCTTCGTCTCCGTGGCTAAAGAGCGCAACGTCGGTGGCGAGTGCGGTCTGTCTTCCGAGTCGGAATCGTCCGAATCTGACAGTCCCGAGGGATGCAGTGGGGGTGTAGGTATCCGGCTGATAGGCTCGGGGAGAGGAGGTAGTGCCTCGATTTCGCGCAGCAGGTCTTGTCCCTTGAGGTACGAGTTCTCAGTGCGGAGATACCGAACGGTGCCGCGGAGAGCATCGATCTAGACGCACTTCTGTTAGAGAAAAGAATAAACACAGTAAGGTGAAAGTCATACTTGATCTAAAAGGTGCGACGTCTCCAGGCTGCCCTCGACAGGCAGATTCTCTGGCTCCGCCACGATAGTCCCGGAAGCTAAGATGCTGGTCAGTATGCCGCAAAGATAGACTCATCGAAGCCGAACCTTGGCGCTGCTCGTTGCCAACGAGCGTCTTCAGCTTCAGCCGCTCCTGCTCCGACACATCTAGATCTCCTTGGACTTGTTCAAGTGCTTCCTCCAGCTCGCGTTGACGTCGCTTGCTGTCCGCGATGACGATGTCTTTCTCGGCGATTGAATCAGCTTGTCTCTTGACTGTCTCCATTTTTCGCTCCATCAAGTCGTTCTTCACAGTCGCTTCCTGGATGTGCTGCTCTTTTTGTTTAAGAGTCGCACAAGGCCTTGCAGCTCCTCGTTAAGCTGCGCCACTCTACGTTCGGCTTCCAGGTTGACGGCTACGCTGGCCTTGACTTCGTCAACCCTGGTTACCCAAGGGGAAACGCCGGAGACTGGGAAATGGGTCAGTACTCAACAGAAACAGAAGGTGAATAATTTTACCCTTGATCACATTCTCTGGCTCGAGAGCCAAAGGCAGAAGCTTACTACCTTCCTGGACGAGCTGCGTGATGGACTCCCCAATCGCTTCCCACGCAGTCACTCCTGGCTTCATGTCCTTCGCCACGGTGGAAGCGGCTATTTGTTTGACGAAAGATAATATCGTCGTCAACTGGAACGGCGATTTGGAACTCCGCACGTCGCTCAAGTGCGGCATGATTTGTTGAGCAAACTGAATCGGTATGAGTGACGAAGATTTGCCTGGGGGAGTGAGTCTTACCGAGATGCCAAAGTTGACGAGTTCCGGGACGAAGTTGCTGAGGGCTTTCATCTGGGGCACCAAATGGCCTTGAGAGCGGTAGAGTCTTGGATGAGGTCTTCTAATCGCTTGGTCAGTTTCCTAAACGAGCCATCAGTATGTCATACAGAGTTGTCGTTCTTCAACCCACTTAGACAACGTTTGGCTCCTTTGTATTGATCCAATAGCCGCTGCAATGGCTCAAACAACTCGGTGTCAATGTCAAATCCCCCCAAGTCCAAAACCGTTTCTGATACCCTTGATTAGGCACGACACACCTATTTCGATGGAGAGAGAAACGCGTACCATCGTCCTGGACAAGAGTGGCGATAGACGTCTTTGTCATTCCAATCGACGCAGCAAAGATATCGAGATCTAAGTCGAATGAAACGAGATATCCAAGCTCGCGCTCGCCCAAGTCGTATCGAACCCGCTGAAGTAAGTCTCTGCGAGGTGGTCAAATTGTGCTGTGATTCTAGTTTGACGTGCGATTAGCACACCATAACTAGGGGAAGATGAAGAACGGGCTGACTTCACGACATCGCTGACGCATTCCATTTCCCGGAACTCATCCCGCCGCAGGAGATCGACATGCATGTCAAGCCGCTTCTCCATGGGTGCGATTTCCTGGTACAGACGGCCATATTGAGGAACGACTCGACGTCGCATCTGCGCATGACCGCTGCAAACCGTTTACACAACGTCGATAGCGCCGATATTCGCCCGCGCATCTAGGATGCTATGAGCTTTAGTCCCATCGGAGAAAGATAAACACCGACATCACAGACGCCGACAAGGGCATCCGAAACGGAACCACTGAGAGAGTCGGGGAGACCGTTGTTCTGGGAAACGATCGTAGTAATCAAATCTGCCTTGTATGCCAGTCGCTGAAAGAACAGATAGCAGCTTGTGGCGTCACTGTCGGTCTCGACGTATATTTGAGGGAGATATGGCTGAAGACACCGTTCAGAACTGGAAAATAAAAGTAACAACAAACGAATTTTACCTGAACAATGTTGAGCAGTTCCCGCGTCTCTCGTGCCTCCATGCGCTTGATCTCCAACTCGATGTTCTTCGCCTGGTTCTTTGACGCGGACGACTGGAGTTTGAGGTTTAAAGACATCATCGCCGCAGACTGCGACGCGGCTGTCTGGGATTCTGTCTGCGCGACTTGCGTTTGCGCACGGAGGCTGTCGAGTTCACTGGAGGGGGAAAATGGCACAGGTAAGAGCGCGATCAAGCACGAATAAAGGAGTGAACAGACGACTGAAGCTGCATGACTAGATCCCTGAACTGCCCGATGGTGCCCTCCAGGTCAACGCATGCCTCCTCCAGAGCCTCGGCCTTGCGAACGTGTTCTCGAATTTGTGCATCCTTTGCCTCTGGAGTTGGAACAGATGAGTTACCCGCAACAAGGAATAAAAGGGGAGAACACACCGAGATCCTCCGTCAAGGCTTTCTCAGTCTCCACATGGTTCTCCTCCAACTCGTCATTCAGCTCTCTCAGAGCCTCGAGGTCCTCGATCGTGATGCGCATCTCCTCGATTTTCTGGACACCATTTAGGAAACTCGACAGCGTAGTTTGGATGAATTCACCTCTCCGAGCATAAGGTTGCGTTCGGTTAGCTGTACAAGCATTTCCTCTGCACCCAACGCGTCATCCAGCTGCATCTTGAGGTCCTCGATCTGGATCTCCGCATTGGCGAGCTTGATTTGCGTGGTTTCGTAGTTCGCTGTAGATAATGAGTGCGCATGCATATTCCAGAGAGTCCGACGCACATTGAAGATCGTCGAGCCCCACAATATCCTTCTCCATCTCTGTAATCCGCCGTCGCTGTTCCTGCTCTGTTTCCTGGGACATGTCCCGCAATCGGAGAAGCGCCTCTTTCAGGCGGTCATTGTGCTTCTCGAGCTGGATGTACGCCAAGGAGTCCTTCCCGGCGGACATGGACTTGTTCCCCGCGTCTTCCTCGTCGCCGCCCGGCGCCCCGCCCTCTTTTAAAACACCCAGTTCTACCTCCACGACGGCTAGTCGCTCCATAACCTCCTCCAACTCCGCCTCCGCCGCCTCCGCGCGCTCCTCCGCGACTTCTTTGTCCAGCATAGCCATCTCCAACTGCTCCTGCGTGTCGAGGATCCGCCCCTCGGCGAGCTGGGCGAGCTGCTGGGCATCGGCGAGGTCGCGCCGCGTCGCGATGAGTTCTGTCTGCTGCGAGTTGAGTTTCGCCTGCAGTTTCGGTCGCAAGGATACGAAAGTCTCAGCGTCGGCAAGCCGTGTCTCGAGTTCGCGGACGTGGCGCGCGTCGTCCGCGCGCTTGGCCTCCAGAACACGAATCTTGGCGCGTAGTTCTTGGTCGTCCACATTGGCGGGGGCAGGCTGCATGGGTTAATGGGTTAAATATAAATTTTGCAGAGGATGAAAAAAAAAAAACGCACTGCACCGAGAGATGAAGGGGGGCGGGAGGGGGGTTTGGAGGCCGGGGCCTGGAATGAGGATGGCGGCTGCGGAGAGAGCGGCGAAGGTGGGTGTGGAGGAGCCATCGTTAGAGGAGACGAAACACGCGGCCCGTTGATTGCGGGGGTCGAGCCGTTTAATCTGCTCGGAGAGTCGGTGTTACGAGCAGGGGGTGACGCGCTCTGAAGCGATTTCCGTGGCGGCATTGCAAGCAAGGTGCGCGGCTTGGTGGGGGACGCTGCCTGAACGGGTGGCGGGGGTGCGGTGGGCTTGGAAGGGCTTGCCGAGCGGGGAGAGGGCGAGGATAGTGACGGCGCACGAACGGAGTTGGCTCGGAGACTTGAGGTCCTCTGATGTCCCAGAGCGGGACGGACAGTCGCTGCAGGCGGACGCTGCAAAGTTCGCTGAGTATTGAAATAGGATGGAACTCGCAATACACACATCGTTCTCAGAGCCAAAGGTGGCTTTGATTTGACTGGCGCGAACGAAAATACCGTAGCCTGGCTTGCATGTGAAGTAGGAAACGCCAGCCACAGAGCCGTCGTTTTTCCCATTTGGTTCGTAGAGCTCTATGCCAATCCACTTTCCCGCCATGAAAGACGTTGCCCCAGAGAAACGAACGACCCCGCGTCCCACAGAAACCTCAACAATTGTGCCGAGCCGAACCTCCGCGCTCATTTTGAAAGATGGGCTTCACAATCCGGGTGAAAGTAGAGCGACACAAGAGAGCCGGAGGCGCGTGTAGGTGCCAGCCCGTCAAATGAGCGTGTACGGGGGGCTAGCTAGTTGAATCTTGCAATAGGCGAGTATAAGGTGACGACGTGATCACTGATCACTGACTTTCTCAGTTTCTGAGCTCGTGGGTATAGTCGTTCACGTGATTGTTGGTCATGTGATTATCCTGGCGTCACTGTCGACCACAAGTTTAGACCCGTGCCTTCGGCGCGGCATGTTTGCAGCTTAATCTCAGTTGTAGGTTTTTTTTCAAAAGAAAAAGAAGTGTGTACTGTCTATCATATCTACATCAATTACTTACCTGCAATACAAATCAGTCCCATGGATCTCTCTTACAAAGGGAGGAGGACATACTGATGGAGCAACACCTCCGGGTATACAATATTTTTTGTGAATCTGTTGTTGTCATTCTTAAAAAGAACCTTGACTTGCCAACTGGAAGTGCATTGAGAAAGTGCAACATGTGGCTGTCCATGGGCAAAGACATCAGTGCGAATATCTAGTCCAACATGATCAACTGACTGGCCCTGTGCTTTTTTTAATGGTCATTGAGAATGCAAGGCAGCCAGGAAACTGTTGCCGCTTCACAGCAAAAGCAATTTGTTCAACTGATGGAGTAATGGTGATGCATGGGATGAAAGCCCTTTTACCATTGTGTTCACCATCTAGAAGCTGAATCTCCAGCACATGAGGTGACATTCTCGTGAGAATTCCTCTGGTGCCATTACAAAGACCGTTTGCTGGATCCGGATTTCGGAGAATCATGATTGGGTGCCCTACCTTGAAAGCCAATTTGGTCAAAGGCAGTCCAGATGCACAGATAGAGTTGAGATATTCCACAGGGTATTGGAAATCACTGTCAACTTCCTCTTCTGTGATAACTGAAACTGTGGAAAATAGATTCTTTGTCTTGGAATTTATGCAGCAACATGTTATTGAGCTCATCCACATCATCATTGCTTGCAGAGAGAATTGTATAGTATTTATCCTGATTATGGTCTGCAGGTATGGTCGAAATCCCAGGTTAGATTGTGTCTATCATAGATGGAACAGTTTTGGAGCTTCGTAACTTCAGGAAGTTCAATGCTCCCAGAAGCAGCTATATTTCTTCTGCTTCCAACATACAGGAGCCATTTTGCTGAGTCCTTTTCCTCCTGTTGTGCATCAGGCCCACCGAGACACATATTCTGTGTCAGGTGTAGTATGTCAACCTTTGGCCACAACTTCAGCAGATTATTGAATCTGAACACACTGAGGAGCATTTTGAGGCTGACAATGTCTCTGTGGGCTATCAAGGACACAATTTTCACGTTCATGCCTTTGTGAGGCAATCTGAGCACACTGGGGAGTATTTGGAGGAGTTAGACAGCCAATAATCCATGTCAATTTTTTTTATATCAGAAAAAGCTTGCATTTCAGAGACAGGCTACAGATAATGTAAATCAGGAGGGCAGAATCAACAGATACACAGACATGGCAAATGCAGAAAGAGGGCAGAAGATCTTGACAGATAGGGGTAGATCGTTGAACTGGAAACTCAGATCAGAACTTGAGAAGACAGCAAAATATATGAGAGATGGGGCACACCTGAGGCAGTCAGAGCAAAGAGGAGGGGCAGAGGGAAAGCTGAAAACCTCGAGGTGGGCTGGAGGAGCATCGTGATACGGCGGGAGAGGCTGCCGCTGCGCGGCGGAGGGTCACGTGAATATATCACCTGACTATATCACCTGATTATATCGCATGATTTATCAAAAAAGCTGTGTCCATTGTCTCTTCTTATATAGGATAAATACTGCAGGCCCCGGGAAGCTCTCATAAGGTAACTCCGGGAAAATCAACCCAAATCGGCCTCAAATCCCCTAACTTTTGCGGTTTTTTGCCCTTAAATTCCCCAACGGAGAAGGATGTCACGCGTCACCGCCCGCGTGGGCATGACATTACCGAAAAAAGAGATGTTTTTCGGTCTAATTTTCGCGTTTTTCACCTGTTTTTGGTCAGTTTCGCCCACTTTGAAGACTTTCACGCACTTCTAGACCGAAGGCTCACATTCAGCCAAAAATCAGGCCAACTGGGCCTCAAATCTATGGCAACAAGGACAGGACAGCTTACAAAAATGGTAATACAATCACCGCCGCTATGATCCCCAGGTCGGTTAGCACTGCAGGACCCCAGAGACACCTCATTACACATATATAGAAAGTAGGTAGGGTATATGAGCGACATGAATATGCAGGGGTAGGATAAAACGAATTATATTGAATTTGCGAGGACTAGGATACATTTATGGTGGATGGCTCATATGTAACACAAACACTTGGGTCAAGGGAGGGCAGAGGAGGAGAAAGAGGGAGGGGAAGAGCGTACAGGAGCAAGAGGGTAAGATGGGGGACGAGGAGGGGAGGTGGCATGGGTGTGAGGGAGGGGCGAGTACGGGCTCGGTGAGGGGGTAGATAGCATTGACTGGGAGCGATAGCATTGACTGAGAGCGGTTATGTTGAGGAGGAAGGAGGGGGTGCGATGAGGGGCATAGGAGGACAATACGAGCCTGGGGCCTGGGTAGCACGAGGCGGACAAGGACAAAGATGTCAACGCGGTGCGCAACAGGGAGAGGCTGCCTATGTGCCTATGTGCCCGAGACGATCACGGACCTACCTCGAGCTGTATGGTCGATCTGCGAGCGATGGGACTGCACGATGGTGGACGAGGGCGTGCGTGAGGGTGTGTGTGTGCTCTCGGGCACGAGCACATCCACAACGTGCCACAACGCACAGCAACGAGGAGGACAACTTGGCGTCTACAACGCGCGGCGACCGAGGAGGACAACTCTGGTGGGCGCGCGCAGTTAGTGTGTGACACGGGTGGATACCGCGGACCGGCCGGTCCGCACCGTACCTGCCACCCGTGACACCGTACCCGTGCAGGTACTGGTACGGTATTACGGTATTGGAACCGCGGTAGGCTAGAAAAACCACGGGTTCCATTACCGTGGTATACCGCCCATTTACTGCAGTATAAACCGCGGGTTTGGGTCAGGTTTTGGGCTGAAAATGTGTCTAATTACCCTCTCATATTAAGCAGATGCACTCATTTTAACCAGAAGGTTGTGCTTTCCTACTATCTGGGCAGTATGAGCAATATTAATATTACTAGACACAAGCTACAATGTAAGGTGAAAAAAATTCTGAAGCACACATTGGCGGCAGCGGCGGGGTGATGGCCTATGTAGTAGTAGTATGCACTTGCCGTTGGTGGCTCCCGAGACGCGGGTGCGCTCGAGGTAAGCAATCGAAGGTCTTGATGACCCTCTGCAGTCGCTGAACTCTCCCCGCCGTCGGCGAGGCGTACGCGTGCGGTGTCGCGTGCACAGGCAGCGCGGAGAGCAGCCCGCCGACGTCGTGCACCATGAGCACGCCGAATGAGCTCTCCTTGTCGAAGGCATCACTGCCGACGTAGCTGATCCCCGCGAAGGACGCGGACATGTCGGAGAAGGACGTGTCCCAGTTGAACGATGCACAGCTGCACGCATCACGCTTCTGCACGGTCTCCTTGCGGATGAACACGGGAAGCATCGAGCCAAGCCCTGCGGCCTTCGCGTTGGAGTTGAAGCTGCATCTGCGGCGCGCGTCAGCAAAAGAAATAAGATTAAGGGAGAGGGGAGAGACGCACCCGTTGGAGGAGAGGACGCCTGCGGACGACGTGGTGGCCTGGGAGTACCCCACGCGCTTCACGCACTGCGGTAGTTCTTGAGTGCTGCGTCCGTGAACCCGAAGTAGAACAGGAACATGCACGCGACCGTCGCCCAGCGCGTCGTCTCCAAACTGGCCAAGGTCCACGTGTCTGCACGCCAGAACACCGTGGGGACCTGCACGACGTGGCTGAAGTTGCTGTGCATGTCCGCCCAGGAGACCCAGGGGCTGATGCCGACGATGGCGACGTTGGCATAGAGGACGAAGACGTTCAGCGGGATGGTGAGGAAGAGGTCCGTCGACGCGAGGCACATGAGCCGCACGTAGCGGTTCACGTTGAGGTTGTTGTGCGAGGACAGGAACTCCTTGACCTGCATGCGTGAGTGGTAGAACACCTTGATGCTCAGGAATCCGGAGTTTGAGGCCGATCGCGAGATCGATCATGATCGCCTGGTGTTTCTGTGGACATGTCAGAAAAAGAGAGAGAAAAAGAGGGTGAGGGCAAACACACCTCAGCGCGGGTGTTGGTGACGCTGCTCACGGACGCAATCTGGTAGAGGCGGCGGTTGATGCAGAGGGAGCAGGCAGGGATGGCGAGGTTGAAGCCGTTGAGGAAGTGGGTGCTGATGTCGCACCACGCAGGCAACCAGTCGACATCCCAGTGTTCCACGCCTCGAGGTGCCATGGGAGCGGGGTCGCGCTACTGGCGAAGGCAAGAGTATATGTGTATTCTCGGGGTCGTAAGGGAGTCAGAGCTAGCTAAAATGTGAGTCTCTGACGCAAGAACGATAAGGGGAAATTGTACATGGGAGAGGGTGAGGCATTGTACCCGGCTAGTGTCAAGCTGGAGACCATGGCCACAATCTATTTGGTGCCGCTGAAGGCGGTTGTTGCTGCCTGGGGCATATGGCATTGAGGTTGAGACGTACTGGAAGATGAACCCGACAATCGCCCAGGGGACGTAGTTGTTCGAGTTGGCGGGTGGGATGAGCCCCATGCCAGAGAAGCACAGCCAGCTGATGGGCCACTTGAGCATGCAGAGCCACGCGATGAGCGGGCACAGGAAGCCGATCAGGAAGAACGTCAGCGCGTAGTCGTACATCTGCCCGTGCGAGACTGCGTGCGGGTAAGTATAGGACAAAGGATGGGATGGAGGGGACGCACACTGGCGCGCGGGGCCGATGACGCCCCAGATGATGGATGCGGTGCCGAAGACGCCGGTCGAGCGCCAGAAGCCGTCCTTCTGCGAGCGGTCGCACATGCCCTCGATGTTGGTGAACATCCACGCCTGCATGCCGAGCTGCACCGTGCCCGCGACAACCGTCGCGATGACCTGCGGCGTGAACATGATGCGCAGGGGGATCCTAAGCCTCTATCAGCATCGCGTAAAATCAAAAATGAGAGGCGCACGCACTTCATGTAATGCCCCAGCTTGTAAACCGACGTGAACGTGAGCGCCTGCGCCATGGTGATGTACCCCCAGGTCTGTAACACCAAAGGTAGGTCAGCGCCGCACTCCAATACACCCAAATGAGATCACTTGCTTTGAACATCACTGCGCGCATACCATTATTAACAATACAAGAAAAAGAGGAGGGGCGACGCACTCATCCCTACTGGTCTTCCGGGCAGCGCGTACCCAATGATGAGCTAGGTGATCACATTCAGCCCGACCTGCTGGTTGGTGATGGCTTGAATCATCCCGATCGGGATCACATAGAAGAAGGCAATGACAAGCGCGAGGAGAGGGAAAGGGAATGTACACTGGACAGGGAACTTGGTATCCCACACCTCGATCGCAACGACACCAAACACGCACTGCACGCCTCATCGGCTTATCCATAAAGCAAAGGAGGGAGGGGACGCACGGAGGATGATGGCGTACCGCCACTCGGGGACCTGCGGGTACACTGCCATGAGGTGCGCGTGGATGTCCGGCTGCTCGTGCATCGTGTGGCGGCTCTGCATCCAGATCTGCTTGTGGAAGAAGAGGAACGCGTGCATGCTCGCGAACAAGAGGCTGTACGAGATCGAGAACGTTGTCGACAGGAAGATGGGCGAGTAGGCCTTGTATTTCTCGAGGTCAAACACCTGCGCGCGCGTCAGTGTCCCGCTCATGTAAGGAAGGGAGGCACGCACCTTGTCCACGGTGAGGATGCGCGAGACATTGTACGAGTGCCCCGTGTTGTCGAAGGAGCTGCCCGAAGAGATAGGCATGTACTTGCTGTAGAACGTGCTGCTGAACTGTGGGAGGTGTCAGTACGGGCGTCAATCAAGCGGAGGGCGAGGCGCGTGGGGAAGGGTGAAGCGCCAGACCTGAGAGCGCCGTGGACAGCAGGGGATAGATCCAAAAGAAAAGGACACACACATAAAGCACCGGCATCAGGATCCAGAAGAAGAACACGAAGCCGACCGCGATGTCCACCTTGGCCCACCACGAGCCGATGTACCTGCGTGCGTTGGTCAGCGTCAGCGTTCGCCGGCGGCGTTGAGCCGCTCCCCGCGAGAAGAGATAAGCGGGTGTAGGAGAGAGAAAGAGAGCGGGTGAAGGTGAAGGGAGGAAAGGAGGAAAAGAAAGACGCACGTAATCTGCGCCCAATCAAAAGTGATTATGCCCACCGCCAGGCCATAGTTGACGCCGAACCGCTGGTTCACGACGAGGTTGTCCAGCTTGATCCAGCACACTGCGCATGCCGAGCGGAGCGAGGCGAGGCGCGAGTGTGAACGAGTACGGGGCGGGGCTGAGCGGGGCGAGGAGGAGAGCGGACGCCGTCAGCGCATATAGGGAGCGAGAGAAAAAGGAGAGAACGCACCCCAGAAGAACGAGAGGCCCGTGAAGAGGTACCCGGGCACGAGGTACCACAACGCGCTCCCCGCAAACACGACGTAGAAGAACTTCTCTCGGCTGAACCCACCGCGCGAGCCGACGCCCGCATACTGCTGCGTGTGCAGCGTGTTGAAGAGCGCACAGGTGACGACGCGCATCGAGAACCCCATGAGTTGCGTGGACATGACAACCATCCACTGGTAGCCAAAGTTGTACGTCTGGTCGTAGTAGACGCGTTGGACTGCGACGATGTCTGGGAAAGAAACGGGAGCTGCCGCGAGTAACAAGAGAGAGGCAGGTAAAACGCCTGCGGCGCAAAGATGGGAGGGGACACGGCTAAAAAATGCCGGAGGCCCTCCGCCCGAGCACGCAGCGCGTTGAGTGCTGAAATGGTGGCAGTGTTGGTCAAGAGCAGGATGGTTCGTTTCATTCCAAATTTGGTAACTAAAAGTCATCCCTACGTATTACATTTCAAAGCTGTGGCTCAAGACGAACACCATTCAACCCATTCCAGTCATTAGCCCGTTCTCTCCACTTCTTGCTCCCAGCATCTGAGTGGAATACTAGGGAAGCCCGGACACCTTGATAGTGTAAGTTAAAAGGCGTGAATCGCCCAGAAGGAAACAGAATGGCGTCTCCAGAGTGAAGATCAAGTACAAGACGGCCTTCATACAGGACTAAACCCCCGCCTTTGCAGTTCCTCATGAGGGGAATTACGAAACACCTCTTTTCGAGATCGAGGGCATCGCGATGCCCTTCAGAACATGCATTGATGTTCACTACGATGCCCCCGTAAGGAGCCCAGGGACATGCCGCATTGTGAGGAAGGATGTTGATATATGCTTCTAGCTTCTTGGAAAGATTTGGACGGTGCTGGAAGGTCTGTGGAGTGGTCGATAAAGGACAGGGCTCAAAAAAAAACATTTGCAGTCACTTACTCGTTCTGCTAGATATTCGCAGACGCCTTGCAGTGCTGCGACCAGGGCAAAATATGCCGCAGGATCCTTGACAATCTCTTTACTAACCCAGGGTATGTGTTGCCCTAGGTTGGCATGTTCTTGGTCTTCCCTCCTTATATAGTGAGGATGTGCCTCGTCTAGTGGTGCACCCGTGCCCTAAAGGCAGAATGATTAGAATATATTCCTGATAAAACCGAGAACTTACATTTTCTGTGTAGCGGTTGTATGCTGGTTCTAAATGAATGCCCTCGCCTTTGAAACCTTCAGAACGCGAATCCTTCTCAATGAGACCATCACCAAGAGCAGCGTTGATTAAATCTGGCAAGGCATCTAGGGTTTTGCCGAGCACATAGCGCATATCAGTGAGGAGAAGAAGAACATCTTGATCTATATCCTCTTCAGGGGCAACTCCCTGGATGGAGAGTGTGGCTCTGTCTAATCGTAAGTCAAATGTGATAGGAGACCATGGCGTGTATATATACCCTTTTAAAATCGATGAGTCGAAACGCACATAGGCCGTTGTATCAGGGGAGAAATTGGAATGAATGGCTTCGAGCTAAAAAGATGAGCGAATTGAGAGACAAAGTGAAAATCGGTGACTGACTTCAACGGCTAATTCTTCCACAGATTGTACCCTTTTGCCTTCTTCTGCCAAGTGCCGCTCTCGTTCTACCCACGCCCTCACTTCAACTTCTTCTGTCGGAACTGGGCATTTTCCCTTCGGGACTTTGATGCACGTCTGCAGCTGATAGACAGGGTGCTCTTGTGGCGCAGGCGGAAACTTCAGGGTAGGCAGCGTTTTTACACGGTCCCACCACTTCCAGGCTCGAGGACGTAGAGGATAACAGCTGTAATATATGTGAGATAGACTATGAAAGATAAGGTAGACATACTTTGTATAAAGCTTGCCTACGACAAGATCAGTCTTTGCAATTTCTTTGAAGACAATTTTGTAATCGCTAAATGTGATACTGCGCATGTTGATTTCTTGGATGTTCAAGGATCTTGAACCATATGTCATGATAGGCGTGAGTCTGCTATCATGCGCGAGGCATTGAATCTGGGGTATGATAATTTTTATTACAACGTTACTCCAAGAATCCGATTCTAGAGAAATAGTTAAAGATATTAAAGCAATAGTAAATGCGACTTGCCTATTGGATCTCTTAAAGTGTGACCTACACTTTCGATATCTCGCGGGAGGACTTGATCACAGATAACTTTATCCTTCAGGCCAAGAGCGGTGACGATAAGAAGCAGATAGAAAGACCCTGTGTAATCATTAACCTCACGTCTTGTTTATCGTCTAGGAAACCTACCCCCGCCTGCCAGATACAAGACTTTCTGCCCCCTCTCCTTCCAGTTCCTCAAGGTTGGCGCGGATATGCCGATTTGCTGGCAGAGGTCTTTTTGCAGCGAACGGTCACTAGAAATGTTCAAGAACTGCCAGGCTCATCATAGAGAGAAATTTACTTATGCATGGCAAGATGGAAGCGGGCGTACATCATCAAAATGTGGAAATCCAAAAGCTTTCCTTTCTTGAGCATGGAATTGCCTTTACAGCCGACCTCTCCAAGAGAGGAGGAACAATGGACATCCAGTTCTTCTTTTGAAAAAGACAAGGCTTCTTCCGAATGCCATTTAGTTAACTCCGAGATAAGCTCTTCAAGTTTCCGTTGACCGTCTTGACTGGTGATAGCGGACATCATGCTAAGAAGCTGGCCGCCCTCAGAAAGTGTCTTTGGGGGCACGCCATTCTTTGCAAATGGCTTCTTCTCCTTCTTTTGTTTCCTGCAAGAGAGCGTTCAAAGGAATGAAAAATAAATAAAAAAAACGATGAGACGCACTGGCAAATCCCGGGACTATTATCAGAAGGGGCTTCCTGGAAATCCTGATCCACACCTCCACAACTGCTAGAAGTACTGCTAGGTGTGGCTCCCCTGCTAGGCGTGGCTCCCAAGTCCCCTGAGGCTCTGTCGCCAGAAGGTGTTTCCGAGCCCATTCCACCTCGAAGTCGTAAAGCCCGCCGCATACGGTCTTGGACGCGTCCCGACCGGCCGCCGGCATTCCTTTTGTCTTTGCATTTCTTCTTTCGTTTACCTATTTGCGGTGGCTGTCCTGATCTTGTGGTCGGTCCAAGTCTAGGTCGTTCGTCCTCTTCTGATTCGGGAGGCAGCTCATCTTCGTCGTCCTCCTCGTCAGAAAGGACGGCACGTTTTCTCTTCAGATAGGTCCGTAAAGGGGGGGGAGAGGGGGGGTCAAACGCATCCAAAGCGTCTTGTGTAGGGGAAGGTGGGTCTGATAGATCTGATATGTTGCCCGAGAACAGATCTTCCGGTTCTAAATCCATGGGGTTGTAGGCAAACGGATCATCCCATTCAACTTCTGGAGTTCGTATTTGCCGATGACGATGACGAGGCTGAGGCTGAGGCCCTGGAGTGGAAGTTTTGGAACGCCGCAAGTTTTCTATGAGGGCTGTAAAAGCTGGGTGGTTCCTGAGTTCCGGGAGATCTTGAAGTAACTGGTCAGTTAACAAGAGGGGGTCTACGTTCATGACCTAAATTGAAACTGTTCTACTTGATTTCTTGCTGCCACACAGAGGTGCTTACCGGAATTTAATAACGGGGAAGACTCTTAGTGGTGTTATGGTTACCTATGGAACACATAATGAGTTGAGAAACAAGAGACGCGTGAATGCACGCACTGAAAGCTTTCAGAAACTTGTATGGTTGGAGTGGCGTAAGGCAGAAAGTGGTCTCGTGACGCAATGAAAGGCCCTTCAAATTAAGCGCCCGGCGACGCCCAAAGGATAGACAGTACTGGAATGCTTTGGCGCAATAACGATGATACAATCATATGTACTACAAGACATCTTAAGCAAGAAGATGAAGGCAACAAAGCCCCCTCGACCGATTCCCGATTCCCGCGTGACGTGCGACCCAAGCTCGCGCTCCAGCATTCTCGTGCTCCTCCTTGTTGAACTTGCTGTACTGCTGCAGCGACACGAGGAGCTTGAACTTGCGGCGTGCCATGCGCTCGAGTTCGCGCTCCAGCTTGTCCGCGTTTGCGCCCAAGTGCGCGACGACCTCGGGGTTCTCCACGCGGTACAGCAGCTTGATCGCCTTGGCGTAATTTATCATTCCCGACATGGTGCGGTAGAGCATCTGCGCACGGAGGGACGACCAGATATGCGTGCGCAGCGTGAACTCGGGCGCGGCGCTCTTGAAGCCGATAAAGTAGAATGGCAGGTCGTCCGCCTTGGACGCGGCCTTCTCGTCTGCGGCCCCAAATGGGTTTGTCCCGTTGAACATCGCCGACTCCTCTGCAAGGATCTTGGTGTCTTTGACAAAGTTCTCCCACTCGACCGGGTGCAGCTACTTCAGGTACTCGAGCAGCGTCACGCGCGCGTTCTTGTCCTCCTTGCGGATGATCTCGCGCAGCGACAGCAGGATCTACAACGCAAATAATAAGTATCAGAAAGGCGTCACCTGTACAGCACAGCGCACCTTCTCACTGTAATGCGGTTCCAGTCGATACGGTCGAAGCGCATGAAGCGCTGTGCCGGGGCGAGGTCGACGAGCTGGATCTTGTCCTGGAGGACGATCCGCGCGATCCCCTCGGGGGAGCTGGTTGACGTCGTCGTAGCCGATGATGTCCTCGTGGTCGCACTCGTGGCAAACGAACTTGCCGTCAATGACCTCGTAGCCCTGGTCGCGGATGAAGTGGTAGAGCGGGTGGACGACGGATCGGAGGTACATGCCCTCAGGAGTGGGTTCAACGCGGTTCTGGCACTCGGACGAGTGGTAGTAGTCGTCCGCGCACTTGAAGATGAAGCACAGCGCCTCGGGGCAGAAGCAGACCTGAGTGCCCTTGCCCCAGAAGAGGTAGAGTGCAATCTGGCGCAGGGGTTGTACTGACTCATGCCGTGCATCGCCTGTCGCCAGCGTTCGGCGGTGGTGAGCGCCTTTTCGCGGGCGGGGGCCGACCGACAAACTTGCCGCGCTGGGGCTTGAAACGGGTGAGGCCTGGGTTTTGGATGTGGCCCACGGCGTCGTCGAGGTCGAGCTGGGCAGCCAAGTACCACTTGCGGTAGTTGGCGTCCTGGCCGCCAATGCAGTCGGCGTGGAGAGTTAGTAGGGCCTGGTTGGGAGACATCCGGGAGGCACGGGAGTCGAGTTGCTGCATTAAAAAATCGAACTGGGGAGGGTTAGTACGTGTTGGCAAATGAAATGGGGCTAGAGCCGGCGCTCGCACTTGGGGGCAAAGAGCGCCATGACGCTGGCGATGATGCCTTCGGAAACTCCAGTCCTTCCCATACGGGAAAGACGTAGTGTCCAACGAAATGAAATGGAGCCGCAACGGCGATATCGCCATCCTCCCCAGAACCGACATGCCGGCATGCAAAGAGGGAGAAAAAAAGACGATACTCACCATATTCCGCATGGAATCACGCTGAAAGCCAAACTTCTGGGTGAGGTCGAGAAAGATGTCCTCGATCTCCTCCTCTGAGAGGGACAGCGGCGGGATTTGGATCTTCTCCGCGAGAAGGGGTTTGGGCACAGAGCCCGAGGCCGCCCTCCACGCGCCGGACGTCGAGCTGGACGGCGGCGCGGCCACCTCCCGAGCGGGTGACGATGGCCGCCCAGAGGGATTCCGAACGGGGTGCTTTGACGGCTGCGACGGTACTGCGCCCAAGTCAATTAAATTAAATGAAACGAAAGTTTGGCACGACACACATTTCAGCGCGTCAGTCCACTCCTGCACCTTGAGGACCGCCTCATCGTAATTGTAGTTGCTGAGCGGGCGGCGCTGGCCGTCCTGCGCGCCGGGGCGCGTGCTGTTCGGCTTCTGCGCGCCGTTCTCCTCGGCGGGGGCGCCTTGCCCTCGGTCATCTGGCGGCGTGCAGCGACCATCCACGGGTGCCGCAGCAGCTTCTTGACGGGAATGCGGAGGTTGTAGTCCTTTTGTAAGCAGTGGTAGAGAAACACGAGCGGAAGCGCAGGGTTTGCGAGGAGAAGCGCGACGGCAGCGGCGCCCAGTGCGAGCGCAGGGGTGGATATCACTTTTCAGGTCCCATCCACAAAGGCTGCCACAAACGTCAGGGATATGGTCGGCATTCAAGCGCTGCGACGCACCTTGCAGGAACACCCATCTCCGCGATGAACTCGCTGCCCGTCTATAAGCACTGAAAATATGCGCAACTCACCGCCCTCACGGCGCGGCGGCTCCTCCTCGAGGCACGCGATCTGCAAGTCGGGGTGCGCGCGCAAAAACGATGAGCTGGACGACAAGCTGCCTGGGCTGCTGACTGCAGCTGAACTAACGAGGCAGAGTCCGATGAGGCGGAGCTGCTCGAGGCGGACACGGAGCTGGCGTGTGACGAGGACGCAGTGTGCGAAGACGAAGCCACGGTGCTAGACGATGCGCGGGAGCCAGCGGAGGATGTCGACCAAGATGAAGCCGACATCGCGCTCAAGATCCTTGATGGCTCAAAGTCAGTAAGTAGATTTTGAACCACAGACAGCAGACGCACCTTGTGGAATACGACACGGGCTGCACAGGAGCTTGAGCTACTTGATGCCGAGAGAGGTTTGAGGAGGGATTAGCTGCACTGGCAGATGCCAGTGCGGAGAGATGTCTTTGCTGACTAGCTTGCAGTGCATAGATTCGGACTGCGAGCGTGCTGGAGGAGCGGTTGGGTTAAATTGTGGCTCTGGTCGGAGTCTGCAGGTCGCATTTTGGTGTTTGGTGTGATAGAATAGTGGAATGGTCGCGATGCCCAGCTTGCGGACAACAAACGAGTTTGGTCACATGTGACAGTCAACCAATTCGTCTTCTTCGCGGTCCTGCTTAAGGGCCGTAAACTCTCTCTCTGTAACTTTTCTTCATTCACCACTGAATCTGAATCTGCTCTCAAGATCCTATGGCAGCCAAGCTGCCAGATGAAATTCTCAGAGAAATTCTCAGAGTGAACATACAACCTTGCGCCGGATTGTCACAAATGTTCGAACTCCATTGCAACAAGCCCTAGTTCACTCTCAACGACATCTCATATCTCACTGTCTGCAAACTCTGGCTTCCAAAGCATGGCAGGCTTTGCGATGCTACTCTGATGCGGGAGGCGCTACTTCTAGTGCAAGACCCGAGACGCAGAGCAGAACAAGGCTTCGCGTCCACGGCACTCACGATCTGGGACTTGGGCCCCCTCTTCTCGATCTTGAATCGTCCTTTCTCTCTGATTCTGTCTAGCTTTACCCGACCTTGTTTCATTTGCTACAGCCGCATAGCAGTGTATACAAGAGCTCTATTTACGCATCCAAGAATGTACCACATCTCGTTTCCCTCAAAGCCACCTTCCCAGGTACCATCGCGCCAGTCCCACTGCTTTGGAGAACACCGGTAGCTGCCTCTGCTTCGAATGGATAGAGTGGATAGAGGGGAGTGAAGAATTGGACCATTTGGACCAGCGAGAACAAAGAGCAGGCTGCTGGCCAAGCTCCTATCGCGTGCCTCTTTTCTGCCCCGCTGCCATCACACTGGAACTGTGGTGAATTGGTCTAACGAGGTCTGGCTGCGATGCTGAAGTGAGCAGTTGGCGCTGCTCTGACTTTTCTCTCCGCGTCCTTCTGAATTTGTCGCTCTCTTTGTGCAGGGCTGCTTGCGGAGAAGATGGTGTTAGGGACTCATGTTCCCACTGGTCGTCTTCTGGGTCCACATCCTGTGGGACATCGGGGGGCTCAGGATAAGAGTCAAGGTCGATTGGGATGGCTGCTCGTGGGAGTGGGCGACTGGGTAGAGAATAGTTCCTCAACCGCCTTGGTGGAGGAAGAATGATTGCTTCTTGGCCATAGGCCGCCGGGAAAGTAGTAGACGTCTGTGCGGGAATGAAGGGACTGAGCTCATCCTCCGCTTCAGAGTACCAAGCGGAGCTGCTGCCAGTGGTGGAGAATGACGGGGCAGTTGGGGAGCTGGGAAAGGATAGTGGGGGTGGTTGAGGAAAATCAAATGTGTATTCTCCAAATGTAAGGCACCACTCGGACGGGAAGTCGAAATCTGAGGCATCGTCCACTTCCAGAGCGTCTTCATCTAAGAATTCTTGAGTCAATTCTGCCTTGATTAGGAGAACAAGGCGAACAAAAAAAATGCACAATGCAACTCTCTCAAAGCCTCAGCCATTGTAGCTCGCACAAGAAAATTACGGTGGAGGGGTTTTCGCCGCCGCCCCTCCAGAGTCAAGAAGAGTGTCGGTAAGCCTTTTGCCACGCATTCCAGTGTGTTAATGGAACGCGTTCCCGACGCGTCGAGAAGGAGAAGGGAGTACTACTTACGTTAGCCCACTGGGCGCTTAAACAAGGTGCCTGGCGCTTGGAGGCAAAGGGCTTTCAGTTCGTGATCAGTCCGTGACATTGCCTTTCTCCTCCGAGTCTCCGTCCAGGCGCCTAGTCTCCACCATTCTATTCTAAGGGAGCCCGCAGATATGACTGTACAGGCCTGGCCCGTCTTGGTGCAAACCTGGTCTGTGCGCAATGTTGCTTGTTTACTTGAAGTTTTGTAAGGGAGCTTCTTTTGTATGTCCCTCTCTTGTCTTGAACGCCCACCACCATGGATGATTTTGCTCGCGCTCAGGCCGCTGCAGCCACGCTCAACGATGGTGAGCCTTTTCAACTTCATATATGGTCTTCTTTTGATGTACCCGACGATGCATCCTCAGCTACATACCCCATTAAGTTTGGTGTAATGGTTCTCCCACCACCGCCCACGATGCCTCCCGTCTCCCCCATCCGAGTCCCCTCCTTTGGTCCGGCCAGCCCCTCAGCAGCCCATTCCTACCGACACCGCAGCATCTGAGGTGGCGGAATCCAACTCGGTCTCAGATACAGAATCGGATTTGACGGCATCCACACGGCCCTCTTCGATATACTCCATTCCAAGTCACTACGCCTTTTCTTTGGATACTACTCCTGGAGCTCCTCCTCCCTCTGAGGAAACCCATGGGCGTAAGGTGGAGGTGCGCTATTTCAATTGCCCTGTGTACGTCCATTTTCTGAAGATAAATTAGGGAGATCACCACACCAAACAGTACATTGTTGCTCTGGTTTTCACGTTTCTTGTATATATTGGATTCCTGAGCAACCAAGTCATCATCCACGGCGCCATGTGAGTCCTCTGTACCGTCTTGTATCTGATCCTAGCTGACTTCATAACAGCCAAGGGCAAATCCAGGCCAATGTAGCGGCAATGAGGGCGCTGGAGATGGCGTTCCAGTGTAGTCGCTCAGCGTATGAACCTCAAGCATCTTCACATTCACCTGTCTGTGAAGCAGGGAAGCCCCAAGGATGGAGTAGGACTTTGGGCGATTAGGGGTTTCTTTTTTCTTTTCTTTTTTGGCGACAGTTCAATAGATGTTTTGTATAATGTATATCTCTGTATATAGTTCTTCGTTGTATATTTTCAATGTATTTCTTGAAGAAAAAAACGAGTTAAGTCGTGTTTGTTTCTACCTGTTTGCAGTCGTTCCTAGTCACGACCTCGCCACCGTCAATTAGAGGATTTTCAAGCCCTTCTCTCCGTTCAACCCGCTTGCATCATGTCGTTAAACCCGCCTTTGTGTTCAAGCTTAACGCACAGCTATGCGGCATATGACGTGTTGTTGTCTTACAGTCTCACCTCCAGGTTTTACCTGTTCAAGTCTTGGGCGTCTTTAGGCGATTTCTGACGTTACCTTGAGAATTCTGGTAAGGATTCTCGCTGGCTTCGTTCGTCTGCTGAACGTTATCAGCTATATCTGGAGCAAGTCACCTTCTTTCGTCCTGGAACGAATTGAATTAATTGAATTTCTTATTCCAACAAACTCCTTTCTACATAGTGCCACTCTTCCAAAGTCATTTTCCAAAGAGGAGATATTTTCGCGATTGGTTTTAGGTGCGTCTTTAACGCAATGAGCTGCCGTCTGCTTATGTTGATTTCCGCGTCCCCAGGCTTGATTATTTCACCTATTTACTCGACCAGCAGAGATCACTCATCCATATACAAGCCCATCCATACTCGCTCATCCACATACTCGCCGCCCACCCATACTCGCTCATCCACATACTTGCCCATCCATCATGGGGAAATCTAAAGAAAAACCCGACAAACTAGACACCTCTTCTAGTCGCACACGCAGCTCTGCGCGCTCGGGCCTTTCCCGAGTCTCAAGTATCGCGTCCAGCGTAGCTTCCAAGGTCAAACCCACTCTTTTCAAAAGCGCTACCTTCTTATTCCTTCTAAAAGGTCAAAACCACGACTAAAAAGGCAGTTAATCAAGTCACAAAAAAGGTCAAATTAGGCAAAGACAAGGCGGCTGGCATACTCAAAAAGGCCAGCTGCACTAGAGGCGAGTTTTCATGAATGTTTTCTCTCTTCGTTCTTGACTCGTATCACAGCTCATTCCAACGCCTCTCTTCCGTCCCTCCACTCGGCATCCCACTCATTGGATAATGACAACGAGCCCATCAGTATCAAGACCGACAGCTCCTCGGGTCCTGGAGAGGAGGAGGAAACTGATGAACAAGAGCTCGGTGCGTCTTTATATTTCTTTTGCTTGTGTTGTTACTGAGACAACGATAGAACACCTTCGTAAGGCTTGGAGATCGCCCGTCTACAATCTCTATAAAGCTAAGGTCGCTGTCGGATACGAGGGCGAACGGAAATACCATCGGTTCGACTGCTCGAATAAGCGCTGCAAGCTTGGGAAGCACGGCAAGCCTGGATCCGTTCGGCGCTACCTTGACTCCAAAGATCGCTCAGCTACTGGCAATTTGATAAACCATGCCAAGGCCTGCAGGGGCAACGAAGCCGTGCAGAATTCCATGGGCGCCAAAAACAAGACCAAGGGTTTCCGCGATGGCTCCATTTACGCGGCATTTGCCAGGCTTGGAAACCGCGTACGGTCCTTCTCTCACCGTCCTCACATGTCACAGGAGACCAGGTAAGTCGGTGTTTATTTTCAATGCTGCGTTGCTGATTTTCCTTTGTTTTTAGAGCGAACATTGTCAGATGGATAACTGAATCCAACCGTCCCGCCAAAATCGTCTCAGACCCAGGTTTCGAAGTCCTAATAAAGACAGGACGCCCATCGACCTACCTTCCTAGCCCTCGCCAAGTAGCCAGAGATGTTCATGCAGTGTTCGAGCTGTGTCAAGCAAGAATCGCAAATCTCCTGCAGGTACGTATACCATCACCAGTGCCATTATACATTGGCTGAGGTATTGCAGGAGCATGTAGGGAATCTGAGCTTCTCGACCGATGCCTGGACCTCCCCAAATCATCGAACAATCGTAGGATGGGTAGTCCATCTCCAGCACCAAGGAAAAGCATTGTCTTTCTTGCTCGACATCAAGGAACTTCCAGAGGTCAGTTACTGTTTCTTACGCTCTGGATACATCTAATCTTTTTTGCAAGTCCCATACAGGCGAAGCACTATCCCGCGCATTTCAAGAAGTCCTCGAGGATTACGGTATCGCGAACAAGGTATGTTTTATAGCCTATCCTTGACAATCTGAGGCTCAGGGCATGTAGGCGCTTGGCCTAACGGGCGACAATGCGACATCGAATGACACCCAGACCACGTTTCTTCACGACAACCCCAAAAACTCTTTCGACGAGGTTAACCGAATCCGGTGTTTCAATCATACCCTTCAGCTCTCTGCTAAGGGCTTGTTACGACCATTCTCCAAGTCGTCACAGGAAGATGAGGAGGATCCCCTGAAGGTCGACCATGAAATGCCTACGCTTGACAACCACACCTCAGCTTACCAAGGCAGCGAAGACGAGGACCTACTCTCCAATGGTGGCGAGGACAGCGGTGACGACTCAGATTCAGAACTACCATCGCTTGTGGAACCCGCAGAGGAACTGACAGAGGAGGAGAAGGCGGAACAGGAGGAGATGGAGGAGCTGACCAAGGCAGTCAGATTCGCCTTGCACAAAGTGAGTAACATTATCTTTTGTATTATCAAGTCGCTTATATTGTGAGCAGATCAGGCGCTTCGCGTTCAGCGTTGTGCATTCGAGCACATTGCTTCTTCCCCTCTGGTACAAGACGTGCGAAACTAAAGACCTTCGTCCACGTCTTATTCCCCGTGACGTCTCCACCCGCTGGAACAGCACATATGACATGCTCAAAGTCGCCATTGAGTATCGCCCGGCTGTGGACTCTATTGTCTCTGACAAGAAGACCAAGTTGCGCAAGCTAGAGCTGGACGAAGATGAATGGGATGCTCTGAAAGACTTGCTTCGCGTCCTAAAGGTCTGATAGTCCTCTTGCGCACTGTATCATTTGTGCTAACTTTGTTATGATGCCCAGCTCTACAAGACCCTAACCCTCAAGTTCTCACAAGAAGGAATCGCCACAATTGCACATGTTCTTCCTTCCATGGATCAAATCGACGATATGCTGACCGGCAAAGTCTCCAAAGCAAAGGGGAAAAAAACTTCTCCACTTCATCCAGCCGTTCAGTATGTTTTACCTTGCTTTATTTCATGGCTCTCACTCTAACCTGTCTGCAGATCGGCATTAACTCGGGCACAAAACATTATGAACAAGTACTACTCGAAGACGGATGACTTGTACGCATACAGAATAGCTATGGGTAAGTTTCATCATTTTCACAAGCTACTGGACCTTTACTGACGCATTGCCAGTTTTGCACCCAGGCCTCAAGCTCAAGTATTTCGAGCAGCTGGGTTGGGAGCAAGAATGGATAGATCAAGCGGTCTCCATCACTTCCGGCGCATTCCAAGAGTATATCGCCAAAGCGATGACTGATGAGGTTATCGAGGTATTCCTTCTCGCTACTCTTCATTTCCACGTACTCATTATTATTGTCAGGACATGTTTTCTCGCGCAGATGCGGCTGCCAAGAGCTCTGGTAGCGACGCCTCTTCTGACATTGACGTTGATGTCTTCGATATATCTCTCGCCGAAGGACTGAATGATGAAAACAGAGAGCTCAAAGACTATCTCGCGCAGCCCCTGGAGCAAACGAGCGACCCGCTCAAATGGTGGTGGGACCACAAGGCCGTCTACCCTACCTTATCTGCCATGGCTCTTGATTATCTTAGTATACCGGGTGAGCGTTTTTGTTTAACAGAGGTGTTCCCTTCTCACGTTGTATCTAGCAACTTCCACAAGCATAGAGCGTGTTTTCTCTATGGGCCGTCATCTCCTTCACTTCACGAGGAACCGCCTCTCTCCAAAATCTATTCACGCATTCTTGTGCATGGGTGATTGGGGCCGCCGTGATCTGATCGACATGAAGGATGTTTTAGAAGCATGCAGCAGCAAGCGCACCAATAGGCTAGCAAACGACGAAGAGGATGAAGTAGAGGAGGAGGAGCAGGAGGCTGAGGTGCCCAATCGCAAAAGGCAGCGTCGTTCCAGTTCTCTTAGCCACAACATTTGAGTAGTTTGTCCTCTCGCTGTCGCCTTCGTATTGTTCCTTCACAGTTGTATCATCTTGTGCCTTTTTTTTACCGTCCTTCTAGTAATTACGAAATAAGGAAAGGACTTTCAATTTAAGCGCCGGGTGATGAGTCATCATATTTGGTACCGAATTTCTTCAATGTAACTTCCTCCGTCGATGCTTCAAAGTCTATTACACGTAACAACATCTCGCGTTCTGTTCTCTGGTGCTTCAATGGTTAGAGAACGCAACTTAGCACCAGGAAATCTGGCGGAAATCTGAAGATATACAGGCGTCAAGTGCACACATTGAAGAATTGCCCTGAGGGCTTTTACTTGACAAGCTTTGGAGGTCTGGCGCCATCCGAGGAAGCCTAAATTTTTGGAGATCTGCCGCCATCCGAGGAAGCCTAAATGAAGTCTGCCTCATGCTTTGCCCGTATTTGCGGTCTCATTTTTCTTCACTACCTTCAAGAGCTACCTCCCATGTCGTCCTCTACCACTGGTCCTTCCTTTGTGTTCGAGCGGAATACCGAACTATGGAGCAGTTTTCCTGTAGGGGTGCCTGATCTAACTAGGGCGTCATCACTAGAGGACCTTGAAAGTGTTTACTTACCCAGAGGAGGGTATACGCCATTCTTTGTTAAGCCGTGACATTCTTTCCTTTACCCCCCAATCCTAATGGTATTCCCAGATCTTTGAATTGAAAAAAGCTATGGCTCGAGCGCCTAGTGAGGCATTGCGTCTGTCTGGCAATGTCCACTATAACACGCTGCTATCTGATCATCAAGCCCTTCTCAGAGAAGTTTCGTATCTTCAGTGAGTATCTGCAAGGCCCAGGATTCATTCGCTAACATATTTCCTACTAGAGCTGTTTACGATACCCTAGTTAGAAGGGTACTGAATGTGTTCAGTAGTGCAAGACCTGTCTTCTTCGATACACAGGCCAGGTTCCCCACTTTTCCTGGACAGGCCTGGTTTGGCCACGCATACAACCAAGAGCCCTTCCTTGTTCCCCAAGGCGACCCAGTCAATCACAGGATCAATTACAGGCCGGCGGCAGCTGCAGGGCCTAGCGCCTACCCCCAGCAGAAGGACTCTGTCACGCCGCTAGAGGATGGGTCAACAGCAGAGTATAATTAGGAAGTAAGTACGCTCTTCCTTTCTGCCTCCTCCCCTAATAAGCATTTACTCTTCAATTCTACAGGCAATACAAATATATACATTGAAAACATATGGCGCATAAATTTTTCTTGTTACGACATATCTTGTTCTGAAGAGTCTCTAAGCAAATTCATACCCCTGTTATTCAGTTTAGTTATCTCTTAATATACCCGCTCATATGATAGTGCCGTTCTGGGAAGCCACTGCCAAAAAATCAATTGAAGATATCATGTGACTCCAAACGAACTTGGAAAGATGCGAACTGCGGCCACCACCCTTTAATTCTCCCTTGCTCTCAACTGCAGCACCCCAATAACAGATATCTGGTACCCCACACATAACGATACGGAGGGATGTCTCTCCAAGTCAATTTATCGAGCAGAGACACCAACGATGCATATCTTCATGTTCTCAACTCGCGGAGCATAGACTTGGCTCTTTTCATGTATGAGGGCGGAACAAGCGACCTCAAGGGCCAGTCAACTGACGATGGTGGCCTCGAAGAACCCGAGGAGGAAGAGTTCTCCGATGGCAGGTCAGTGCAAGCACGCATCTGGCACGATTATTGCTCATGGTCGCCTTAGAATTCAATATGCCTTTGCGTGAGTGGTAGATCCAAACATGTGTTTGTATCGATTTCGTATTTTGCGCCTTCCAGCTGACTCGTCGGGTTACAGAGCAAGCTCCCTAAGTTTGTGCAGATTAACTGGTGTGGCGATGGGGTTCCCGAGCAGAAGAAAGGTCTGTTCCATACGCACTCGAACACAGTCGTGAGCTTTCTGCGCAGGACCCACTTTGTGCTCAATGCGCAGAACAAGGTGCGCAAGCTCATTTTGTCTTTCCAGCCACTTCTGATGATGATACAGACGGATGTGAGCCCCGCCTTGATCATGTCCCGCGGTCACAACGCTGCGTAAAGGCCCCACCCCTGCGAACGTGCCACCGCCCCCGAGCGCTCCGAGGCCAGGTTTTGGCGCCCCCAAGCCTGCCGCCTCGGCATCATCGATGTATGGTCGCACCGTTGATAAGAGGATGACAGCGCCAGAGGAGGCGTGGGGCGAGGAGGTGCCTGCAGTTGCTGCACCCGCCCCACCCCCACCTCCCCCTGCGGCTTCGCGTCCTCCTATGCTGCCCACAGCGTCCCGCCCTTCCTTAGCTGCGATGCTGACTGTTTCCCGCCCTTCGTTCACCGCGACTGTAAGCTAGTCTCGCCTTTCTCCGCAGACCGCAGTAATTGATATACTTCAGGCCCCCACCACTGCGGCCCCTGCGCCTGTGGCCTCGTCCAACGTTCCCACAAAGCCCACGGAGGAAGACCGCATCGCCCCCGTCGGCATGACCTACACCCCCGTCACGCTGGCCGTGCCCAAGAAGCTCAAGAACCCTTTCACCACATTCGAGCAACAGGCGCAGGCGGCACCCATGCCTGCGCCGGTGGCGAGTGGCGGGAAGAAGCTCACATGGAGCGCACGGCAGGCGGCGGCGAAGAAGCTCGCGGAGGAGGAGGAGGCGTCCGCATCTGCCTCCACCAGCACGAGCGCTTGAACCTGGATGGGAGGACAAGCAGCAGGAGGAAGAAGAGTACGCGGTGCGTCTTCTACATGCCGATTTGTAGTTTCATCTCTCTAAGTCCGTATCTAGCCACCGCCCTGGCAGTAGAGTTGCAGAGTCACCTCCTCCCCCGCCCCCGCCGCCTCCTCCATCCCCAGCTATATGACACATCCAGAATGCACGCCCTCACTGTGCTTTTAGATGCCCGCGCGCGTGCTTTCGCCGAGCCGGAGCCTGTGCAGCTTCCTGCGCGTGCAGCAGCTGCTGGGGCCACTGGGGAAGGCCTCTATAATACGCATGGGCTTTCCTCCGCAATAGCAAACTACATTGAACTCGTTGAGAGCGTGCAGCAAGAGCCCGAGCCTGAACCTTAAATGGCGCCTCTGCTGCCTCCGCCTCCGCCTCCACCGCCGCCCCCGCCACCGGTTCGTCCCCCTCCACCTTTTGGTATCGCGGCTAACACCTGTATATATAGCCTGCCACGCCGGCTGCATCCCCGCCTCTTCCTTGTGTGCCTACCCCCGAGCCCGAGCCAGTCGTGGACCAGGGTGTCATGGCGGTTGTCTTGTGCGAGTGCGTTCTCTATCCTTCCAATAATCTCTCCGTGTTGAATAAGTGATATTGTGCAGTTACGATCTAGCAGAGGATAACGAAATCTCTTTCAAGGAAGGCGATCTGATAGTCGAGTTGGAGGCGGCGTTGGAAGATTGGTGGCAGGGTAAGGACACCGCGGGTAACCGGTGCGTATTCTCTCTCGTTGAGTTGCACGTGTTGATCGATGGCTTTCAGTGGGTCATGTCGAGGTGCAAGAGTTAAAGGGAGGGTATTCATTACCCTTCCACCCATGACTGCCGAAGGCATCCCTCTACGCGAGACCAGTGGGGACGATGCTGCGGGCTGGGCTCTTTGACGAAGGCCAGAGGTTGACCGGGGGGCTCAAATTCCACCGACAGCGATGCACCTCCCAGGAGATACCCGACGCGCCGCAATACCCTCGGCGGCTTTATTGCCAGCGACGATGGCAAGCCGCACTATGAGATGCCCAGTCGTGTCAAGAAGAAATGTCCGCAGCAGAACGGCACCAGCAATGCCCCCAGCTCGAAGCGCAGTGGCCCTTCGTCTCGTGCCCAGCGCCATGCTCGTCGCACTCGCCAGGATGACGAGGAGGATGTTTACTCCCCCAGCACCCCGCACACCTCGTCCCCTGACACCCACCATGACTCGGATGTCGATGCCGAGGGCGAGCTCAAGCCCGAGCTCCAAGAGGAGCGAGAGGAGGAAGAGGAAGAGGAGGACAACTGCCCGTACGCCCTCCGTCAGCACCAGAAGATAAAGTACGTGATCCCCGCCCCTCGAGAAGATGACCCATCCCCCACAGCCCACAGCCCGCATGCCCGCCCCGGAAGAACACCTGCGGCTCAGGCTGGAGTGCGAGCGGTGCCGAGCTCGGCCGCTGGATGGGTATGGGCAGCCCGACGACGACTCAGATTCGGACAACCCCGTCAAGGCGCCCCGCACACCCCGCAAGCCCGTTGCAATGAGCTTTCAGACGCAGACCCGCTCAGCGTCAACGCGAACGTCACCTTTGACGAGGTCGGCAGCCTGGATGATCGTATGTAACGCTCACAAAATTCATTTGCTTAATTCTCACTTTTTTTTTTTTTTTTTTTTGATATACACGCACTCAAGGAGATGACACTCCTCCCCCTCCTGTACCCTGAGGTCTTTCAGCTCACCCCGCCCCGCGGCGTCCTCTTCCATGGTCCGCCGGGCACGGGCAATCACCCGCACCCTCGCTGCCGACGAGATCAACGGGCTCGCGCCTGTCCGCTCATCCAAGCAAGACCAGATTCGCGTCTCCATCGTTGCAACCCTCCTCGCGCTCATGGACGGCATGGACAGCCGTGGCTCCTTCGTTGTCATCGGCGCGACTAATCGTCCTGATGCGCTCGACCCCGCGCTGCGTTGCCCCGACCGCTTTGACCACGAGTTTTACTTCGGGCTGCCCGGTGCGGAGGCACGCGAGCGGATACTTTCAATCATGACCCGTGGATGGAAGGGTTGGGACGAGGATGAGGGTGGGCAACACGTCAAGGGGCTTGCAGCCCTGACCAAAGGGTACGGGGGTGCGGACTTCAGGGTAAGTCTTTGACACTGGAAATTATATTACTATGCTGAATTTTTATGCGCAGGTACCTGGTGAGCGTCCCTGGTGCCCCACCTGAAGAAGAGGGCCATCTTGTGTACAAAGTGCTTGTAGCTTAGATAGCAATACAAGCTGTTATAATTCCTCATGCATATTCTCTGAGCTCAAGATTGTACATACAGTCTGATCATGAAAAAAAATGTGAACTAAGCTAAACACTGCGCTCTGCATGCAGTATACCGCACGGTAATACCTCAACCGCGGTATGTATTGTATGTATTATTACCGCAGTATTACGGGTACGGTATCCCACGGGTTACGGTAGTTGCAGGTTTGAATTTTTTGGGACCCGTACCCATGTACCGTGCACCCGTACCCGTATTACCGCGGTTATGTGACATACCGTGTCACACACTACGCGCAGTGCAGCGTCACCCCGAAGCCGACAAATGCAGCCCCGCTTCGGCTTCACATTGTCTGCCGCCAGTCGCCAGCAAGACGCTGCCACGCGATGCTGTGGCACTGGTGGAGGCGGCTGTCGCCCCATGGTGAGCATGAGCGTTGCCTTGGGCGCGGCGGTGAACAGCGTGGGTGGCATGTCACACGGTCAGCAGGAAAAGTCGAAAAACGGCGCGGTCGTATCTATTCGGAGGTTCTATTCGGAGGTTCTTGAGCAGAGGTCCAGCTGCTGTGAATGAAGGGTGAGCTTGTTCGTGAGCAAGCTGAGGGTGCCCAAGACTCAGGAGGCGGAGGAGGGAGATATGCCCCAATATGCCCCACGATATCATCCTGCTCGTGAGCATCCCTGTTCATGGACATTCGCCGGCGTCGGTCCATTCGTGGGCGTGGGTCATGGGCGTCGGTTTCGTTTATGGGGTCCTGGGCTTCGTGGGCAAGATCGAAGTGGCAAAGACCATGTCAGTTTGTGTATGTTTAGACCTCAGTACGCTCTCACAACACTATTGACTCTGTAGACTCTACCACTTGACCGATCCCTCCTCCGTGAATGACGAAAAGCAAACCTAAAGTCTCTGTACTCTCTGGGCACAAAGAGAAGAAAAAGCAGTGTATCCTTCCTGAGCCCTCAATAGGATATACGATTACAGTGCTCCCAAGGACTCAGATCAGCTCACAGGGGCTCCCAGCCAGTTCACGACAAACTATCAAAGCATCCATACTCGCAGATGTGTTTCCATGGTTCTGCATTTCTGGCAATTTTCAACATTCCCTCGGATAATCTGCAGGCGGATCACATGAACCAAGGTATCGACTCGTCGATCCCTGGTTTTACGTTCGCATTGGAGCTCAGATATTCTAGGACATTGCCCGTCCTCCAAGTCTTATCGTGAGACATCCACTTGCTATTATTGAAGCAGGTGGGCTATCACAGCGATCTGGCCGTTGACTGTAGTGTACATCTGGATCGCCTCTCAGCCCTCCCAATACCTCCCAATAGTCACCGTTCATATAATTTTATATAATTTCCTGCATATGGGGGCTGCCTCCTTGGTGGCCTACTGCTTTACCGTACATACAATTATACATGGCCTTCGACTTGCCGACATTTAATATGGTCAAAAGTGCTCTTGTCTCAAGTAAATAAAAGAATAAATAAATAACACTTGCAGTTGGATGAATGTGATGAGTCCGAAACGAAAAAATAAATAAATTGGGAAATGATCTCTTAACAAGCACACACGACCTGAATCCGAACGAAAATAAATTGGGAAGGAAGAAAGTTATCTTTTTTTTACAAGCACGCGATCCCCGAGCCTGGACAGCAATAGTCTATGCAACCTTACCATACAGCCTTGCCCCCTTGCCCGCGCGCAGCGCCGTTGCTCCAACCTCCGCCAGCTGCATAAGGGGGATCAAGGCTGCATTTGAATGCGGACAAGTACACCACATTCATATAAAGCCAGTAGACCACAGAGGAGCCCTTCGTGCAATGCAAATCTGGGTTGTGCTCGCTCGATCCATTAAATTCTGCCATGGCGCGAAGTTATCGGGAGAATATGCAAGAAACTCACTTGTTTGGCCCCATCGTAGGAGGATTACTCCCTGAAGGACAGAGCAGAACACAGTTGGGCCTTGGTGACATGGGTTGAAGCTAATGACTGGACGACACAACAGGCAGCACACGGCTAAGCGAGGTTTTGGTAGGATTGTGTCGGGGGGAGGGAGGCCACCGGTGTGAGATGCGTGTGTGACGAGCAATAAATGGACGAAAACAGGGCTTTTAGTTCCACAAAGTTGACACTTCCAAGGTGGCGGTTAAGGACATAAGATCAGAGTCATCAGCCGCAAGACTTCATCTGAAGGCGGGATCTTTTTCACGCATGGCTGTTTCGAAAGAACTGGCAGTAACGTGATCGGCAGCCATTGACAACAGAGAATGGGAGCCCAGTGTTCGACTTCGTTAACGCCGGGCAGCATCCTCGTCGACCGGCTCTGTTCTTGGTGCTCCTTCCTCAGGATCAAGATCGTCTTGAATCTCCTCGTCTTTGGCCCCTGCATCAAGGGCAGACGAAGCACCAGCGGCAGCATCAACATTGACGTATGCAGGCTCGATATGCAGGCTCAACCCCTTCCAGAATTCAACCGCGGCCAGTTCAGGCCAGTTCAGGCCAGCTCAGGTCGCAGCGGCAGTAACAACTGGCGAGTGCTTGAGTGTCGAAAGGCTGAATGACATTGATGTTAACTCGTACAACCTGTTGTCCGACAAAATCAGCTCGTTCTGCCGGGTTGAAGCTCAATGTCCGGGGAGGGACATATGCGCTGCCGAACTTGTGCACTGAAAGGAGCCCGATGTCTGTGCCCGTGTTGAAATCGTAGGACCGGAGGACATATATTTTTCTGCCATCCTGGTGTACCAAAGCGGATGCTCGCGTTCGAGCTTGAAGATGATCAGTCCACTGTTGTGCACCGCAGCGAAGAGGTTGAGGTTAGGGTGTTCAAGCACCCAGAAGCGAACATTCTCGCAACGAAATGTTTGGATCGTAGTGCGTTTTGCGAGACGCATTGTCCTCGCTGCAGGACACGATCAACTCGTGCTTGGGGTGAAACAGCACGATAGAGACGGTGTTGATTGTTGTTGTTGAAGTGAAATGACTGCAGCAGGAGTCAACCTCCCAGGCCTTGGTCTCGCTCATTCACCATGTTTTGATCGTACGGTCGTCGGCGGCAGAAATGATGAGCGGCAGGGTTGGGTGGAACATGGTATAGTTGACGCCCGTGGTCGTGGCCCTCCATGACATCTGACCGTGGAGTCGAAGGTTTCAAAGTTGCCCAGTCCACTATTTGTAGAACCCTTCCGCAGCCCAGAGATGTTCTAGACACGCACGGTGGTTCATGGAAGCAGATACAACCTCCATGGAATGGAAGAGGCCGGACGTAACGTAGTGAATGACCCGTCAGAATGATAATGCCAATGCAGTTTTGCGATGTGCTGTTCCATACACGTACGCGAATAGATTGGCTGTCGGATGATATCTGTGGGGAATTGCTTAGAGGGCGTTGAGGATAGGCTGCGAGGACTCACAATCCAAGGCATTTCATGGTGGAACTGGACAGTACGAACATAATCTAAGTGTCCATGAAGGGTGAAAAGACACCGGATGTTTTGCGGTCATATTTCTGGGAATGTTGTTTTGAAGGGACCCTGGACTGACCCCAAACTTGAATTTTGTAGTCGTCGCCACCAGTGGGCACGGATGGTACCTGTATGCACCTTTGTGTTCCTCAAAACAGTGTACCCAGACGCCCGGAGAGGAGGGAAATGTGAAATACGAGACCTGGTTGGAGAGAAGTGAGATACAAAATGGGAGAAAAATGCCGCTGCGTAATAGACGAAGTAGATCGTAGATAGGATGCACCGTACACCATGAGATTGTGGGTGTCCCATGGCAAAGATTTCAGAAGCCCATTTAAATCACCCGCCATCGTCGATCTCTTGCTGAGAGTGCCCGCATAAGCAAGTAGTGCTTATTCTCTAGTAGCTTTCATACTAGCTGCATACTATTCACGCGTCTTGGCATCACTGTACAGAGTGCATATCTGTCGGTCTGAAGGTGGGATTTGCTGTATGGAAGAGCCTATATACTCCAGGAGCATGCGGACTTCCCGAAGTTCAGGTATGACAGACAGAGATGATGAGACAATGAGAGGAGGAGTCGTAGGATAACTAGGATAACGATTCTGATAAGAACACATAAGGACAATTGACTAAGCTATCTGAATAAATTTATCTCATTTATGGTGCATGGGGGCTGCCTCTGGTCAGCTCAGAAAATAATATTTGAGCTTGGATGGTGCATACAAGTTCCCGTGATATTTTAATAGAGTTGAAAGTGCATAGTTATTTTAATTTCTAATGAGGGAGCATCTGCCAGTCCTATGAAGGGTCACAGTGTGACAGCATTCTTTTCCTAATGCCCTGCCCGAGCTCGTCGACGGAACGCTTGTGCCCTGCAACCCACGCGCTCGGTGAAAGCGCGTACTTCGCCCCCGCGCCCCAAGCCACGCCCTCCCCCCCTCCGCGCCCTCCTCCTCCTCAAAGTCACCTTCCTTCCCTGCTGTACTCGGCGTCTGACACACCGCACCATATCGCGCCATCCAAGCCATCTCGTGCCATCAAGTCTGACTACGCATATGATCTTCAAGCGCCGCATCGTGACAACATCTCCATCACGTCCCTGAAGTCGTACATCAAGATCAATTACTCTAGCTTCCGCAAGATCTTGAAAAAGTGCACCTGACCCGTCCTTTCACCATGCGAGCGGCTCCCCTCCCGAATAGATACGACAAGCCAGGTGAGGCCTCACCGTTTTTCGATCACACGGCCGTCCGCGCCATTCGCCGCCACGTCCAAGGCGACGCTGACCGGCCTGACGACGCGGATACAGGTCCAGGTCGACGTCAAGTATGCCACACGGGCGACCTCCATCTCGCGAAGCAAGTGGCACAGCTGTGCCTTCATTAGCGCATCGCATGGGAGCGCGACACCGTCTCGCTGGCAGCAGATTCGGGAGCGAGCAAGTGGGCGCCGGGGACGCCGTCGCAGGCGTGACACTGAAGGAGGACGAGGTGGCGGAGGCGAAGCTGGGGTTCCGGGTCACGCAAACGACACCATGTGCCACGCCCGCCCGAGTCATCCTCCGCGGGGAGTTGCACCACGATCGGCCCGTCGCTGTGCGCGTTGTGGGCGTGCGTGTGCTCGGGCGCATTCACCCTCGTCGTCGGCGAGGAGGTAGCAGCACCACCTGCACCACCGCCATCGTGCGCTGGCAGATCGAGCACCAGCAACGGTACAGCGGCGCGAGAAGAGGAAGATACTCACCAATTGTAGCGCCCGAGTCAGCAGGTACGCGATCGTCTCGGGCACATAGGGAATCGGGAGCAGGAGGCTGCCTCTCACGTGCGGTGTCTTCCGCCTTCTCCCTGTCGCGCGCGCCACATCCTTTCCCTTGTCCATGTGGTGCTCCCCAGCGGCAGCTGGCTCGGCCTCGTCCCCAGCGTCTCGTAGTGCATGTATCGTATCGCACGGACCCATGGGTCGCCCGCCTCATCGCACATGCAGCCAACTCCACCCCTCCTTGTCACCCCAACTAGCATCACACATTGTCATCGCACCCGCCCTTCATCACACCCCTCCACGACCCCCCTTCTCGACCTAACCACTGCCAATCAGCCATCCCATCCCGCACCCCCTCTACCCCCTCCCTCGACGAGCCCCTACCCGCTGCTCCCTCACACTCATGCTGCCTCACCTCC
>JARJLE010000444.1:0-40203 GCA_029289555.1 Mycena latifolia | reverse complement strand
GGAAGCGCCCCTTGAGCTCCATCATGTGCAGCAGCATCTGGTTGTGCGCCCCGGAACAGGTATCTTCCCCGTGTACAGCTCGTACAGCGTGCACCCCACGGACCAGATGTCCAGCGCCGCGTCGTACGGGACACCAGAACTAGAGACATCACATGCTTGAGTACAAGGAGGAGGAGGGAAAGGAGGGAACGCACTAATCTCGGGCGCGCGGTAGAAGCGGCTGACGAGGTACGGCGTGATCTCGTTCTCCCGCGTCCGACGCCGAGCCGAGGTCGCACAGCTTCAGCATCGTCTTCGCGTCGTTCACCTGCAAGACTGCATCAGTGATATAGGATGCGCCGGCGGAGGCAGATACACACCAGGATATTATCGGGCTTGATGTCCGCGTGGATGACGCTGAGCTTGCGGAGGTGTCCGGGGCAAGGAACAGCTGGTGCGCGTACGCGCGCACCGCACGGATTCAGCCCACGTCCTTGCCGAAGCGCTTCACGACGTCGCGCAGATTCATGCTGGGGGAGGGGGGGTTCATAAGTACAGCACGGACCACGAGCACCAGTACCCACCTTAGGCTCTCGAATACCAGGCACAGGTGCCCGCGGTGCTCGAACGTGCGCTCGAGCCGCACAATGTGTTTCTTGTCCTCCGGGTCCGCGACCTGCAGCTTCGTGAGGATGGCCGACTCCTTGAGGCCCGCGCGGTGCCTGTGAGAGCCATCGTCAGTAAAGGAAGGCGACGAGGGACACGACGTACATGACTTCCTGCGCGCGCACGATCTTGATCGCGACCTCCCGCCCTCCTTGCCCTCTTCCCCGTCCGACAGCACCCGCGCGCGCACAACGACCGCGAACATCCCTTTTCCGATGTTTGCGTACACCTGGTACCGCTCGCCCTTCTCCCCCGCGGGCGTGGGCGGCGCGACGAGCACCTCCCCGAGGATGACGGTGTAGTACCCTCTGCGTCCGCCGCCGTGTCCGAGTGGAGCGCGGGCTGCTGCTGCTGCGCCTTCGTCGCCCCGGTCTTCGCCTTCTTCTTCTTCCCGCCCGTCTTCTTCGTCTTGGGTCCCGCAAACGCGAACATGTCGTCCACCTCGTCCTCATCCTCGTCCTCCTCCTCCTCGTCCGCGTCCACATCCTCCCCTTGCTCGACATCGGCGGGGCCCGGCGCCCCCACGCGGCGGAACTCGTCCTCACGCCGGTCGAGCGACGGGTCGTAGTCAGCGGCGTTCACCTGCGGCTGGCCATCGTCGGCCCCTGCCGGCGCCTTCTGCGGCTTCCCAGGTGAGTCGGGCTTTGCGAGCGTGAACTGCTCCTGCTCCTGCTCTTGGTCTTGGTCTTGTGCAGGCGATGGCGAGCGCGAGGGTTGTTTCGCGGGGGTGGAGGGTCCTATTAACGATGAGGATTAGTTATGAGACGATGGAGGCATCGAGTGAAGCAGAAGAAAAAGGTGTTGCATGTACCAGCGTCCCCGAAAGGACAAGGCGGGAAAGTAGGGGCAGTGCAGAGCTGTATTGCAGTGCAAACTCAAAGCCGTCAAAGAGTGGAATAGTGAAGAACGAGGGGGAGGGCGAAGCAAAAATGGATGCGAAAGGGACGTACCGTGACTATTGAGATCTAGGGCCTGGATTTGAGGTGCGGGTGTGGAGCCTATGGTGACGATTATGTCAGCATGAAGGAAGATCGCAGAAAGTTTCAGAAAATGGAATTGTTTTTCTTTGTGCGACGGGAGAGAACAGACGAACCATTCGTATTGGCCTCCAAGGGAGTCGATACTGATGTAGAAGCGCCTGTTCCTGTTGTCTGGTTAATGAATTGGCTGGGCGCGAAGTAACAGTACAGTACCATTCAAAGGGCCTGTCGAGCCAGGGTTAGAATTGGCGGCAGAGCTAGCGTGGCGGGCGAGAATGGCTGCACGGCGCGCCCTCCGCTCCGCGAGTGTCTGCTCCACCGGGGGCGGGGAGGGCGCCAGCTCTAGTTCGCGCTGAGTGTCCACTTCCATCGGCGTGGGCTCCGGTGCCGGTGCCGGGGTGGCGGGCGGCGGCGTCGCTACTGAGACGGAGCGCGGACGCGGGGATATCCTGTGCAAAAGCCTATGAATATCGAGCTGAAGCAGAAAAATAAAAGGTGACTCACTCGCCCTCCTCCCGCTCTCCCTGCGGCGGTGTGCGCTTGCGGGGCGAGCGGTCCTTGTGGCGGTCGCTGTCCCGGTCCCGGTCCCGGTCTTTGCCTCTGTGCCTGTCACGGTCTCTATCCCTCTCACGGTCCCGATCCCGCTCGCGGTCCCGCTCCCGATGGTAGCTGTCCCTCCTACCTTCCCCGCCCCTCCGCCGCCCACCACCGCCGCCACCGCCGCCTCCGCGGTTCAGGTGCACGTCACGCCAGTCGCGGGGCTCCCTGTCCCGGTCACGCTCCCGCTGCCGTTTGTAGCTCCCAGTGCTCCCCTCGCCATCGCTCAACGGGCGCTTCAAGGTGCCATTACTGTTCCCTAGAGATGAAGTACTTCCTGGGGGCGCGTTAGTCATGTTTAAGAATACAGTTGGTCGGGCACCGCACGAGACAAGCAGTAGAGGTGGATGGCGGGGAAAGAGATACCGCTTGTTTACTGTTTGTGTTACCGAGCGCTGCCAAATAGTCGGAGTTTGAGACCCAACTCCGATACACACTCCGACCGAACTCTCACAACAAGTAGGTTAAGGCTCTTTGGTAACAGATTTGCAGCTAACATTTCAGGTCCGCGCGTCATATTTTTTTTTTGACGAAGTTCGTTCGAACCAACTGCGAATCGAGAATAAGGTCCGTAAAAGCATATTCAACCATTTTAACCGCGTTCGAGTCCAGTCCGAGTCGTACAAACGTGCTAATGCAACGGATCGAAACACAGACCAGGTGGACACATATGCTCTACATCAAGGTCGCCGAACATCCGTCTCACGTTAGCCGACATCTCCCTCGAGTCCGAGTCCCCGCCATTCAGCGTCCAGCAGGTGCTGAAGTTCACACTGGGCCGCCGCATACGGGGAGCGCGGCACCGGGTCGGTAGGACACTGGTGAGTAGGGAACGAGTGCACAGTGAAGCAGGCGGAAAAGAAATTTAAACTGACGCGCATATCCGCGTCGTTCAACTCGATCCCAATCACTGGTTGAATCATGTTAATATTAGCTGGGGTAGTCGTTGGGAGCTAACGAAAAGTTAAACGAACAGGGCGGAAAAGAACGCGTGGCGCCGGATCTCGGAGTGTGAGCCGATCCTTGTAGTTCCGGTTGACAATCTAGAATGGCGGTTCTCAGAATCACGGTTAAAAAAGAGAGACAATAGAGAGGGCCTACGCGGTCGATCAAGTCCGCTGTGTCAGGCTCTCCAACGAGGGCGTGCACATTCGGGACTGCGGTGTCCTCGCCATTGCGCGGCTTCCCAAAGAAATGCGGCTAAAATCACGGTGTTCAATATTCAACCACAGCAAGGAGACTCGGAAGCGCACCTGGCCCGCCCCTTCGAACATCTCCAGCACCAACATGCCGAACGCCCAGATATCCAGCGGTGCCCCGCAGAACGATGAGGGCAGCGCACCGCTGCTACGAGGCTTAAACACCTCTGGCGCGAGATACGGGAGCGTCCCCGCCTTCCCGACCTTGAGTGTCCCAACATCCCTGACCCCTTCAGCCCGTTTCGCCAGCCCGAAGTCCGCGAGCGCGAGGTGCCCCGACGGCGCGATGAGGATGTTCTGAAACTTGAGGTCGCGGTGCACGGTGTGGTGGTCCTCGTGGAGCGCGCGCAGGGCGCAGAGCTGCCAGTCTCAAGTTCAAACACCCTTCATTAATGAGGGAAATAAAAAAGGGAGCTCACAATCTCCGCCGCATACAGCCTGATCTCGTCTACTTCCGACTTCGTCCCCGCCGCCCCCAACTGCTGGAGCCGGTGCGCCATTTTTTCCGGGTACATCCGCTGTACGGAATGGGCTGTGAAAGGCAATTAAGCTGCGGCGTAGAATGGCACGCACCATGACGAGATACACATTCGTCCCGTCTTGGAACGCCGCCAGCAGCGGCGTCAAAAACGGACTGTGGCTCCGCGTCGCTGGGTCAAGAAACGTCTTTAGTATCTTAATCTTCGAATTTATGCTCCTCGCCGTCGGTATCATGGTCGTCCAAGTGCTGGGGCATTGGCCGGCGCGGGCGCGCGCGCGGGACACGGCCGTCGGCATATTGATCACCTTAATCGCCACATCCTGCGCCTCGCTCTCCCCGGGGAACCGCGCGCGCGCGAGCATGACGTGGCTCGTCGACCCCTCCCCGAGACGCGCTTGTAGGACAAATGTGGCGCCGCGGTATTCGAGATAGTCCGTAGGGTGCCGGAGTAGTATTTGAAGTATTGTAATTCGTCGAAGGAGTCCGTGGAAGCATGCGAACTAGCAGATGAGAGAAGATACAGAGGAGCGAGTTGATCGAGATCGAGGCTGTGGGAGGTGCAAGAATTGGACTCAAGTTGGACTGCTCGAGTGAGCCGCATGGAGTCTTGTGAGTGATGAAAGCGAATTCATAACCCGGAGAGTCACTGTCGAAGGACCAGGTCTGAGACTCGGTATAGAGAAGCCGACGATGGACGCCCTCGATGGGTTTCGAGGTGGAGAAAGTCGGATCCCGAACTTGAACCTTCCCTGGCCTTCGAGAGATACACAGCGCCCCATGCACCCACCCACAGATTTCGGAAGAACGAAAACAAGCCTTGTGCCGTCACCGAGTCCACCCCGACCTCGACCCCGTGGTGAAGCGGCAACAGAGGACGGTCGACGACCGCCCGCTGAAAAAGTTCACGGAGGTAGGCAATCATGTAGTCTCCCAAAGTCAGACGTCGACAAGGATGAACAACTTTCGTACGAGTCAAGTATCCTGTCTGACGCCTGATTTCTGATCCACGGTCCTTTCCGAACATCACGTGAGGTTGATCAAACGCGTCGACGACGCGTTTTTTGCGCGTTCAAGGTGCTCGATGTCAGAGGAAGTCGATAAATGTATTATAGGACCACTCATGGTCCTGACAAATTTTCAACGGAAACGACCCGACACTAACCGAGAGCATACACTTTCTACCACAAAATCGGAAAGATAAGCACTTTCATGGAGCATACGGGGGAGAAAAGGCAATATGAGTGTTGGGATAGCTATAGGTGATGCCCGAGAGTATTTTGGACAGCAAATACCTCTGTGTTATGGCGGGACGGCCAGGATTTTGGCGGGATTTTGGCGGGATACAGTGATTTCCCCCTTCTCGCAAGTTCAAACTCCGGCGCGCAGACACATCAGGGCGGAGCTTGAAAAGACCTGTCGTTAAGGCCCCCGCGTTAGAAAGTAGACTACAATCATGGCAATGCACAGAAAATGCAAGGCAACTCAAAGGGAGTTGTTTTTTTTTTTTTTGAGTTTGTACGGCACTGGGCAGGCCATGCAGCAGTGTTTGAAAAATTGGGCCCTTTTCTGGCACTGTGGGGATTTGTTTTCCTACAGGATAGAGTTACTAGGGTATGAAGCTGGGTCTGTGGGGTAGATGAGGGGCAACATACCCCCAATTCACACAAAAAAAAAGCAAGTGGAACGGATTATCCAGTGGCTGGCCCACTAATAATAATATCTTGACGAGGTCCCACTTCGCGGGGCCGCATACACTAGTCCACTGGAATTGATTCAAATTCACTGGTATCCACCACATTTTTTCCCAATTGCTAAGTTAACCAATTTAATCCAACCCGTTGATTCTCGCCCAGAATTCCTCCGTCAAATATTTTCCTTTGCTCTCTGCGTGTTCCTCCATCTTCTCTCCATATACCATCAGTAGGACAGGAGCAAAGAAATCGTATGACCCACTGGCCACCCGATATCTTGCTGTTTGTTTGAGCAATGGACCGGAAATGCTTGGGTGGCCGACTTCCCAGTCACCGACAGTATTGTTCTTCTCATTCTTTTTTAGACCCCCCTTTTCGTTTCATTCTCAGACAACGCTACGACAACTCGTCATCTCCCTTGCGAGCAAACCACAACATATTCAGGCGCCCACGTAGACGTAGATTACAATTCAACGAGATTCGCCCGCGCAAATCCGGAATATATAGTTTGCCTGCGCGGGATCTCTGATGCTAGCTTCTCGAGAATCGATCACCCTCAGAGGGCTAAAGAGTCGACATCTCCAGCTTCTAGGAGGCTATGCCAACCTTGCGGGTAATTCTGCTTCAATGCGGTGGATGACTGAGCTCTTCTACCAGGAGAAGTTCTGCTCGTCTCAACGGGTTGGAAAAAAGTGATGGTTTGGCCCTCGACTGTGTTGAGCGAACGGGACAACAGTTGCAGAGCCTCTCAATCCATTGAACTACAAATTCATATTGAACGCTTCACCTCGCCAGTGCACTGCCGACCAACACCCCTCTTGTCCAGCCTTTCATACACCCCGATGATACCCGATTTACTCGTCCTCCTCTGCCTCGATAACCGTCTTCTCGAATTGTCGAGCAGGGATGCCACGTCTGAACATGATGTCGATCTCGCGGTAAGATCGACCTTTCATCTCTGGAAGGCAAAAGTACGCCGTAATCAAAGTCGCGAGTGCGGTTCCACCCCACACATAGCCGCACTTGCCACCGACTACGCCATCGTCAGTACACAAGATAAAGAAGCCGCCAAACGAAAGAAAAAAAGAAAGAAAAAAAAAAGAGAAACTCACGGTTTCCACCAGTCGGATTAAGCATAAACGATCCAACTAGATAGTATGCATCAGCTCCTTCCTCATCCACGCGGAGTTAGGGTAGAAGACTCCACTCACGGAAGATGCAAGGAATCTCGATGATGTAGTACGACGCACGACCGATTCCGGTCGTGAGCGGCCTGAGGCGGATGGCTGACGTTTCCGCAATGATGCACCACGAGACGGGCGCGGCGGCAAATGTGAACATGACGGAAGCGATGAGCCCGAAACTCGCTTGGGCTAAAGAAGCTGATTTCGACGTGCCCACCGAGGCGGCGATGCCAAGAGCGACGAGCATGACGACGTTGAACGCTGTGCCCCAGAGATAGATGGGACGTCGGCCGAAGTAAGTCGTCAGGATCCATGAAAGCATGACGAAGATCATTTGAAGGGCCGAGGTGATCAGACCGAGAGCAAAAGCCGTGTTGGTCGTCATACCAGCCTCTGCTCTGGGTCAGCACACACATTTCCCATAGACAAAGCGGTTATATCACGTACGCTCGAAAAAATAGACGGCCTGGTTAGCGATAAGATTACCCGCGAGGTTCTGTGCCGCGTAAATACCGCACACGATGAGAGTACGCCGGAGGTCGGAGCCTTTGAACAGTTCGACGTAGTTGGGCGCGGTGGTGGATTTTTCGAGTTCGACGACACGGCGCATCATGGCGACCGTCTCGCCTGCGTTCAGTCTCGATTTACGCCCAAGCCGCTCGATGGACCGAGCCGCCTGCTCATGGCGTCCCTTTCGGACCAGCCACCAGGGTGACTCAGGCGCAAGAAACATGAGGACCATGAGCGGAGTGGGGAAAAGCCACTGAAGTGCGATGGGAATCCTGGATTCCGTCAGCCAAAGACATGTCTTGTTACAAGATGAAGCACCTACTTGTAGGCGCTTTCGTCGAGCCTGTTGTTATACACGAAGGTGACCGCACCGACGATGATACTACCGACCGCCCAGAACATTTGCAAGACCTGCGTAGCAGGTGCACGCAGCCGCAACGGGACTATCTCACTGCAATACGCCGGAGCGTTGGCGATGAAGATACCCCAAGGTAGGCCCTCAAGGAGCTGACCCACGAAGAAAACGGGCAGTGAATTGGCGAAAAATGTGACAAAGATGGTCGCGTTCATGAGCGTGAGTCCGAGCAAGGTCGCCCAACGGTAACCAATTCGGCTGGTTAGAGGACCTGCAATGAAGACACCGATGAGGGCACCGAGTTGCCCGGACATTTGGAGAGCCGACTGCCATTTGGTGACGATCACATATTTGCCGGTGGCGGCGTTCAGTACACCGAATCGAGTGGTGAACGCGGGCAGGGCGATGAAATTGCCCATAAGAAATACATCGTAGGATTCCATGATCTGAAGGGGTGGGTCAATCGCGGCCTCTCGGGAGCAGAAAGTAAACGACTGACAATGGTGAAAGACATGACAAGCGCCCAGAAGCAAGCCATGGGGTACGCCCTGACGGCTTCCATGACCGTCATGGAATACTCAGAGTTCTCGGCCTCGATCGCATCCGCCTTGTAATCGGCGACCTTCGACTTGAGGTCGGTATGGTCCTCATGCTCGATGTGCCCTTTCTCGAAGGAAGGCTTAGCCTCGATCTCATAGGCGGCTTGAGGTTGGTTGTCGGTTCCGTTGTTCATTTTAGCGAGTGGTTCCTCGAATAACGGTTATCGACGGAGAGGGGTTTGGACGAGGGAATGCTTCTATAGTCGATGGTCAGCGACGGGAAAGCGTGTCTCCGGAACAATAAATGCGGAGAACCGTAAGTATATATATAAGGCTCAGCGACAACCGGGCCGGTTTTTGCGGGGCCTGGCCTCAGGTGACATACCTAATCAGATGTGGCTTACCTTCTAAAAGCCCCGAAATCACGAAAATGTTCCGAGACAACCCCGAGGCACGAGCGGCGTGGGGTTGTCAGAGGATAAGGCAAGGAGGGCGTGAATCGAACCCCCTTGCCAACTTTGGCCTCCCACTATGTCAATCACGTGGCTTATCAGGTGGCGCCGGGTTCGAGTCCCAACCTGCGCATTCTTTAAATCCAGTGTTCTTCTCTCTGGCACTCACATATCCACCACCTTTGACAGATCACAGTGAAGGATTTCGTACCTCCAATAGTGCAGCATATTTCCGATCTCGGGGTTCTTTGGTGGCTCTGAGCCATATTTAAATGTATCTGTTGCCTGGACAAGTGTTGTTGAGAGCCATCTTACGTGAGGGTGACACCTGCGGACCCCCCCCCCCCCCCCCCCCCCCTTTGCGCTCGACGATGGCCCACCGACGTGGAGCGGAAGCTCGCCGCGGGCCCACTGGGTGGGCAGTTTATTTTCTTGCAGCGGAACCAAGTTTTCTGGGGGGGAGGGGGGGTAGTTCTCTGGGTCTAGATCCCCGCGGATGCCCCTGCCCCCCGGAGGATCGCTGGGATCACTTGCGCTCCCGCGAGCCAACTGCGTGGGGCGGGGAAAAGAAATTACCGCCAAACAAGGTATTCCAAGAGGATCGAACATCGAACACAAAGCATAATGATACCTCAAGCACCTGAGCAGTGGAGCACCTCAGTCGGTCCGCTGGAGGGCCCAATTTTTGGTTGATTTACCTTTGGGCTCGTCGACGTTGATTTACCTTACCTCGGACCGACTTTGGACTGACTTCTGCGCTAAAAATTGGTGCGAGGGCCAAATTTTCTCGTTTTCGCTCCCCGCTGCTTCCCGTCTGGTCAGGCACTTCACCGCTACCCTGCGCGCATTCCTCAAGGCAGAGTCCGCATTTTGGACTCAATTTTGGCAGGCCATTAGGTGCTGTGCTCAAAATTTTTCCTCAGCCTCCGCCCGATTTACCTTACGACGGACGTATTGTACACGTCCTGAGCGTTGATTTACCTTACAGCGGACCGGCTGAGGGCTGAGTGACCGGGGGCCTAGTGGAGCGTTAACCGCTCCACCAGATATCTAACATAGGCAGACCATCTGATGCACGGTCTCGATGACCCAGAGCATCCCGCCCCCGGCCCGCGTGATCCGAGCCACGCGAGAAAATCGGTTAAGAATGATGGACGGGATTGCTACCAGAACATCTGGGGCTGTCAGCATAGAGATACCCCCCATGCTGTCACATCCCTTGCCCGCCGTCCCATCCCCCCGAGTCTGCCCCAATAACTGTTCATACCAACTCTGGTACATCCTCGGGTGACTCTCAAATTTTCCCGCCATTTTTTGGGTTTTTTTTTTGAGGTGCCTGGCGATGTTCAAAGTTGGATGTTTTTGGTGGGAGCTTGGGGCTATTTCAGAACCAAGCAGTCCAGCAGCCCCGGGAAAAGTCCCAATCAACCCACGCATCGCGAGAACGGCCGCCGACACAAGATCTCAAAGTTGCCCAAACAAATGCAAATGATCAGGCCATCATTCTCAAAACCGCCTATTAGGGACACGTTCTACATAGAACCTTCTACCAAAAAAACATGTATTGTAAGACCTAGGATACTAAAGCATCCAGGAATTTCTTTCTTCCTCACGACTCTTTTCTCAATTTTCCGTGATTCTCTCCTTGCCAGTCTCTCTCTCTTCGACGTCCTCCACTCTGCACCACGCCACGCGGCTTTGTCCCTGGCCGATTCTACTGCACAAGCACTCAGACTTGCAGTATGCCCAAGCTTCGATGTGTCACCTCCCGGGCGACTTCATGGAGTTTCATACGGAGAGCTCTCAGCACGGACACAACTGCACGCAGCCATAACCTCAGTAAGCTCTCATAGCCGTGCCGCTTATTTGGTGGTCTTTCCCATCCCTTCCTTTACTATTATTGTTAGGTGTCTGGTCGACACTAAGGTGAATCAGTACTTGTGTTCACACAAGGTAAGCCAGCATGTCCTCTGGGGGTGATTGGCACGCTAGTGTAAGTTACAAGTAAAGGGATTCACCCCCGATTATCTAATCTAGCGGGCTTTAAATACGGGGTTCAGTGCCTGCTGAACCAAACACCAAATTATATGAACAAATTGTTCGTAATTACTAAGTTAAATATTCACAACCCTAACACTCTCCCCTGTTAGATTGAGCCCAGGGGGCCAATCTACAACAAGACCGAGCTCACCGTTGCCAAAGCCTTCAAGGCCTTCCGTGTCGCCCTGCACAGTGCGAACGACGAGCTCCAGTTTGCTTATCCTTTCATGACATGATTTATCTTCCCTTACAATGTCTCTGTTCGCACTACCACAAACACATCTTCCTGCTACCCTTTCCTTTCCCTATGCTTGACCTCTTGTGGGGGAAGCCAGTGCGTGCCACAGGCACATCATCAACTGTGGTGAGCTCTCGCTCTGGGTTGGTAGAGTTGGCTCCACGTCTTCGGCACGCCCAGCTGTCTCCCTGGGAGTCTCTCCACGTGCTCAGAGCCCCTGACTCCTGCTCGTGCATTTCCCCTCGCAGCGGCATGGAGCGTGACCCCTATTCGCCTCCTGCAGCCTGCCGCAGGCGGCCGAGTGGAAGAGCCGAAGGCTCTTCCCCCCACACCCACGAACCTGAGACACCACGGTGTTTCCCAGTTTCGTGGTTGCCTACTCTCTCGCTCATGGTAGCCCCTTACCTTATCATGATTTTGATGGCTGATTCCAAATTTGTGACGACCCAAAAGGGAATAGGCGATGCCAAAATTTGGTTTGGTGGGTTCCTGGACAAAATTGGCCAAAGAACCTCACACCATCATGGTAGGAGAAGTCTTAGCTCTACGGGTGGTACGGTCGCCGGTCGGCGGGAAAGCCACGGTTGATTTTGGACTTTTGACTTCTGACATCAGCAAATTTGCCGGGACAGCGCAGCCACGTGAGCAAGTTAGATGTGTGCGTCTGATAACTTATGAGCATGTTAGGTGGTGAAGGAAGGTCAATGGGGGGATTTTGGAGGCGCCGGTATTTGAAACAAAGTTTTTTCAAATAGAAACTAGAGAAGGGGAATAAAACCTGTTCGCTGCAACTCAGAAAGTCTTCTTAGTGTAGCTCAGCCTACTAGCTGTTTAGTGCGCCGGGTTAATGAGTTGCTTTTTTGAAGAGGTGAAGCGTTCAAACCTCTCAACTCGCAGTTTTTTTCCCCATCTCATCTTGAATTTCACTTTCAGAAAGCATGTCGAGAATTCTCCGAGTACATACATACATTTATAACTAACTCTTCTAGTGCACTAACTATCCCTTGAAAAGTGTCCTTGCCCAAACGCCCCGGAAAGTCGAACATTTAGGCTGAATGTGACACCAAATGGAGGGATACTATCGAACACTGAGCTGCCGCGGCAAGGACAGCCACTGTTGCTTCAAGCCAGAGTTCAATTTTCAATCCTTAAGGAGGGGATCCGCACAGTGCTTCATTTGTGGCAATTGAGTCTGAGAGTCAATTGCTTTCATATTTCAACCAGAAGTTTGTCAGAGGGTGATTTCGTTATGAGGTAGTTCTCAGCTCAGGGATATGCTGTTCTGTTTGGGGATTTAATCCCCCATCTATCGAAAGGGCTTTAGGCCGCACTAAAACTTGAAAGTTAGATATATATCGAAATGTTGAGCACCAAATATCTATATGGAAAGTCAATAGATATATCTCGAATGACTTCAAGTTGTAGTATATATATCGCGAACCTTCAATGTCAATATCGCAAGTTGCCAGGGTAACATGATGATCTATCACAATTTTGACGGGTGAGTATATCTAATGACTTGATACAATATCTAAATTCAAGTGAGTACCTGTCAGCCATCGTCTAGGACAGTGATGAAAGGTGTGCGCTCACCGTCTGCGACAGCGAGCGGGCACATGGCGGCCACGGCGGCGTCGCGTCGGGCATCGTTGGCGGTTCGGATCACCGCACCGGTGCTTGGCTCTGTATGCCACGTGCCCATTTTCGGAAGGTGGCCCTTTTCGGCGACGGGGGTCTTACCACAGACCTTACGGTTGTTCTGTGGCTCGAGTCGCCAAGCCATGTTCGCCCCTGGCTTTGGCCTGAAATGCAAAGTCATAGCTTTTGTTGGGGTCAAACAGAGGATTCTTGCTTTGGCCTGGCGAAATCTCAGGCCCAGCCAAAAGCCAACCCAGGCCATGGATTTGGCTTGGCTCTGGCCTTGGTACCAAAGCCAGAACATCACTAAGGAGAAGTGAGACCTGTTTTGGGGAAGAAATTCGAGCAGGTATATTCATTCTAGCAGTAGAGGATTAAGAAAGGGAAGTGTGCAGTGACGGAGCAACCGTAAGGTCTGTGGTAAGACCCCCGTCGCCGAAAAGGGCCACCTTCCGAAAATGGGCACGTGGCATACAGAGCCAAGCACCGGTGCGGTGATCCGAACCGCCAACGATGCCCGACGCGACGCCGCCGTGGCCGCCATGTGCCCGCTCGCTGTCGCAGACGGTGAGCGCACACCTTTCATCACTGTCCTAGACGATGGCTGACAGGTACTCACTTGAATTTAGATATTGTATCAAGTCATTAGATATACTCACCCGTCAAAATTGTGATAGATCATCATGTTACCCTGGCAACTTGCGATATTGACATTGAAGGTTCGCGATATATATACTACAACTTGAAGTCATTCGAGATATATCTATTGACTTTCCATATAGATATTTGGTGCTCAACATTTCGATATATCTAACTTTCAAGTTTTAGTGCGGCCTAAAGCCCTTTCGATAGATGGGGGATTAAATCCCCAAACAGAACAGCATACAGGGATGGCCCTTGTCGTGAAAAATGGGCAGCCGCGGCAAAAGAACAGCCACCGTCGCGTTAGCAGTAATCAGTTCACACCTCACGTCTACTTACCTGCCTTCAATCTATCTGTTCTCAAACTGAATAAGACAATTAGAGGTGGATATAACATGATTGTTTATTTCTATCCTCCAGTTGGATGACCTTGATCTAATCTGCCAACCCCCAACATGTAAGCCAAAAATTTGGAGAGTTAAGATGCCAGATTTATGGCGCCGAATGGTACAATTAATCCACTTACGAACAAAAAATTCCTATTCGAAGTTATGTAGAGCGGATGTGTTGAATAAAATATGGACGGCGCGCACCTGCCGCAGCAAAACACAACCACGGCCGCGTCAAAGCAAGTTCAACTTTCGAGTATTACTTCCTTAAGAATCCATTGAGTAGTTCATTTCTTGCACTGGAGCTTGCAACTGCTTTCATATTACAAGCAGAACGTACTCAGAGAGCAAGAATTCAGTAAATAGATAACACCCAAATATGCGGTTCAGAGGGACATCGGTTCAGGTAGGTAAGAATTCATCGTTGGAACTTTGAGTTATTATAGAACAGCTATTCTTACCTTGATTTCAGGCCAAACAGGCCGGTAGATGTTGCATAAGTAGACCGCGCATACCTGCCGCGGCAAAACACAGCCACAACCCACTGGCGCACACACAACTGTTACCTTGCGTACTCACTTGCCTAAATTCTTTCCGTGACAAGGAAATGCCAGTTGAGCTTTGAACACATTCCATTTTTGCGTTGTTTCGGGGTTATATATTGAGTGTCTAGCCAGGATCTAGTCAAGGGTTGGTCAACAAGGGTGCCGAACCATCGCATTTCAACCCATCCTTTTATCCGCAGCGCGCGCCCACAAACGCCACTGCTGAGGCGATCAAATCCGGAAAACAAGAGTCACCATGGAGTCTTGACAACACTTACTTACTTCGGAAGCGTAAGAATGATATTAATTGGTAGGCCTTGTTTATTGTTCTGCGAAGGAGACCTTGAAAGATAATTGCCCGATGGAAGTGGTTGCGTAGTTCATTGAAGCCGCGGCGTGGTTCGAGCATTTTTATGATTTTTCAACATCCCACTGTCTCCAGGCCACCCAGGAATCGTAATTTTAGCCGCTTGGTTTCAGCGCCCAGGAACGAATCCCAGAAGTATTCAATATTGAGCGCCACCTCCGAATCGAGCCGATTGAACACCAGAGGATGAGGTCAGGTGACCGTAGCGCGTCCGTCGGAAAGGATCAACACCAGCAAATAAGGGACCCTCTTCCATCAGCTGTTGAGTCCCGAGTGTAGCGGCATATAAAATGGAGCGGATATATCGGGATAGTCGCCATCGACTCGTCCTAGATCGAGTTGACGTCCATAGAGAGATCTAGAGAGATTTGGCGGCTTGTGTTTTACTCCGTGAAGGAATTTTCCAGACAGACATCTAGTCAGTATTATACACTTCCTCTTACTCTTCCCACCGTATCTATATGTTCCGCAGATCGTCTAGCTTCGCATATCTACCCTTGATGGGTGGTCAGTTCATTAAGGAAAGACTCCATGGAGAAGCAGGCGATGATCTTCCCGGGCAACTGGAGTTCCGAGTCGTGCCTACCCTCAATTTCATTCTTGTTTTACTCGGGACTTGATTCTTGTAGGCTCTAGTAGACTCCCAAGCATAGGGAGGTAGAATTCCACGATTGCGGAGATCCGATGATGCGTATGAAGAGCAAACAGGCCCTTTCCCGCTCAAGCTGTGTAAGAGGCAATCCCGGCCCACCACACCTCCACCTAGCCCCGGTTTCATTGGAATGTCAGGATTGGGCGGACAGCGCCTGCCCGTGTTCACCGCTCCGCCCCTGACACGCCGGGGACATCGGCGTCCCCGGGGTACGGTTAAGCTGATTCGCAGCGGGAGTCGACAACGCCAGAGAGTGCAGCATTATGGCCCAAAAAACAAAGCTAGATTTTGGGATGAGAAGTCCTCTAAATGGCCGAGGCTGGCCGGGTTGTCGTGGGAGAAGAGCGACGAACTTTGCACATGTTTGATTTCCCGAATGCTGGCAAGCCGTAACCAACTCCTCTCCTCCTCGGAGTCCTCCAACATTGTCAACCAGTCACGGTATCTCCTTCAAGCTACCATGTCTCCTCTCGTTGTCAACATATGCCCCGCATTCTCGCTGTCCGCCGGCTAGCAAGATTAACCTCATCAAATCATCCTAGCCCGATCGCGAAACTTCGCGGACTGCAGCCTCAGAGTCGGATCTTTCAAGTTCTGTCGGTCAGGATAAACCGCCAGCCTTCCAACCTTCCGAGCGTATCCGGGCGATATCCGGGCATGTCATCCAGGTTACACGAAACAACCGCGCCCCACAGCTGCGGCAAGGCGATGCAGTGTCCCATCATTGGCGTCGAAAGCGATATGTATCGGGGGGCGCGGTCTTATTTAACCGTATATCAAGACATCGCCTCAACAACGTTTCTTGCCCTCACCCACCCCCTGCTGCATCCATGCCCGCCATTACTGCCCGGGACTCCACCGCGGCCAAAGACCCCAATGTCGCCCTCATACTGGGCCTTCTCTTCCTCGCACTTGTCTTGATCGGTGGCCTCGCACTGCTCGGAGTCCGCATACTCAAGCGGCGGCGTGCCGCACGCACTGAGCCGATCCCGAGCACCATCGACGATTTCATTGGCAAGCCCCCGCGGGAGAAATCCTACATTGGCCACAGCAGAAGTCTAAGCGACTCCTCCACGGGGCCCCTCCTCGCGGAAGCGCCCTTTTGGGTACCCCCCGTCGGCCGCCAGCCGCGAGCCCCGCGCGCTGACCTCCCCTTGTTGCCGGCCAACGCGGGGACCAGCGACGACGAGGACCACGAGCTGCGCGCCATCCAGACCGGTCCCATAACATACCCCCGCGCCTTCCCTCGGCCCGGCCTGCGCGTCGGCATCCCGCAGTCCGCCCCCGTCCCCGGGCCCGCCACCACCTACAGGCGACTCTACCACCCGGAGCTGCCAGGGCGCACCGCCTCACCGCCGCCCGCCTCCCCCGCCTCCGACTCGGACTCCATGTACTCCGCGCTCTCCGCACCACCCTCTGGCACACACACCATCGACCTTACGCCCCCGCCGCCGGTGCCCCCACTCCCCGAGTACCTCCGCATGCAGACCCTCACCGCCCCGCCCCCGCCCCCCGTGCCCGAGCTCCCCGAAGACATCCGCTTGCGCAGTGAGCTCCCGCCTGAGGCGCCCCCTCTCGCGCGCGGTGCCACGCGCGTCGTCGCCGGCCTCCTCAAAAAGCGCGCCAAGCGCGCCGCCAAAACCCCGGAGCGCTCGATGACGCGCACCTCGCGCATCGAACGCGCGGGCTCCATCATGGAGGCGCCCTCGCCCGCCGACGCCGACGCGCCGCCAGTACCGCCGCTCCCGTCCAGAAGGAGAGGGCCGACGGACAGCGCGCTGCTCGACTACTACACGCACCCCACCGACGACGACGACGACGACGAGAGCGAGTACGAGGGCGACGATGCACTTGACGACGACACGCTGGACTACTATACGCACGGCGAGTCTCCTGGCACCGCCCGCGCGACGAGGACAGCGTTCTAATTCTGAGGACCGCCTTCGGATTTACCCCTATCTATTCATTACGTAATGACTATTCATACCTTCGCAGCATTGGACTTGACGATTCCTAGATGCCCTCCTTAATGTATTCAACCAACACACTGTATTATACCACGCACATACCATTCGATGATTTATTTGTCACTTATTATCGCGCGCTCGCGGACGTTTATAGCGTTGTAATTATAATACTTTGCACATTGTTCTTTTTCACGAGCCATGCTTATATGGCTTGCCGTGTACTTCCGCTTTGAAACCAATATGCTATAGGCCTCCGACTCCCGAGTCGGCGAGCACATTTCATTGACAGACGTTGGTTCGAAGATTGGGCAGTAGATTTCCTGCGCAGTGACCCACTACACGGCCAAGGGGAATGAGCGGATACAATGGGAAGCAAGTTCGAATTCGAAGTGCTAGATGCAACGCAAGCTGGAAGTAGCCAAGGATCACGCGCGGATGAAAGTCTGCTCTAAAATTCTGCACTCGGAGACGCAGTTCAGACATAGTGTGCATTACAGTATGCTAAGAGCATGGTTTTGAATTCAACTTATTGTCCTCCAAGTGGAGGTTGTGGCTCAATGTTGAAGGTTGAATTCACAGAATGTTTTATTCCCCGCCCAAAAATCCAAAGAAGAAAGATCTGAACATAAATTTCCACCCACCATCAAGCGTAGAACCATAATGTCGAAAGTCCCACTGGAAAGGAGTAGGACAGCTGGAGAAATCAATACTTGAGTAGCCCGGCAAAAAAAAACGTGCTAGCTGACCTCTTTCCCTCGGAACGCAACCTTGTGCGGCCCAGCATCCGCGGCTACAACCCTCATCGTCAGCGAGCAAACCCAGGCAAGCGGTGGGACGCACTATTCAGCACGTGCAGCGAATACCGCGTCGGGGCCGACGCGTTCGCCCGCCCGGTCGCAAACGCATTCACGCGCAGACCTGACGTCTGGTTGCCAGGTGCGACGGTACTTTTGATTCGCCGCCCGAACGGCCCGCCCACATCGCGCGGGACCACCGCGCGCGACGCGTGCGCGATGGTGTAATATTCCTGGTTGAGCGTGTACGTGCCGTTCGCATTGACGTCGACGACCGCGCGACACGCGTTGGGTTTCCCGTCCTTGCCGTGGCAGCTGGTTGCGCCGGGCAGCTCCGCCCCGCTGACGAGGTTCCACATGAGCGCCGTCTGCGAGTGATGCTCGACTGCGCCGATGAACCTGTTCGCGCGATTAGTACACACGAGCGCCAGAGACGACAGGGCGCACAGGTTGTCTGTCTGCCATTGAACGTCGCCCCACCAGTCGGAGCCATCCATTCCTGTGCATTCTGCGAGAAGAAAAAATCGCATAAGTGTTGAATTCTGCGTGAGAAGGGAGTGTGCGCGCCTGTGAAAACTATGTCTTTCTTTGGGTATGCCTGGTAAAATTTCTCCTGGTCGTCAACCGTCCCGCCATAGCAGTGGAACGCCACTCCGTCAAACACGTTTGGATAGGATTTCATCTTTAAAATATGTCAGTACTCAGGCATCACAGGGTAGGATTCTGAACACGACAGACCAACGACATTGGGTACTGGTAGCTACCCCAATTGTGTTCATAACCTAGACAGCGGATCAGAAAACAGGCCGGGATTGAATCAAGTGAAACCGACCAATGAGTTTCACCACGGAGAAGCCGGTGCTGTTCATCAGAGGCCGCAGCGCCGTGCCAATTTCGCCTTCATCCTGATAGGTCATCTGACAAGAGGGTAACGTCGGGTTACTGTTCAAAACCTCGTTCTTCCCGCAGTCAGGGTCAGGCGGGAACCGCATAAATTGAAACACACCTGAATGGAGATGGCAGCGACGTGTACTCCCTTGTCACTAAATCCTTGGAGGGACTTCAAAAGATAATTCGCATCTTTGGCAAATCGGTTTAAAATCCCATCGAGAGAAGACAGCGGTGATAAACTTACGGGCTTTGTACATTTCCGGCTCGGCCTTAAAATTCCCCCCATTCGTCGTGGCATTCTGGCCATCCTTCATCCACCCAGGCTGAAGAGGATTATTATCAAGTCAAGAGAAAGGCATAGAGCGTACAGGGCTCCAGGGTACGACATGAACGCTGAGAACTACGCCGGTAATCAGCAAGGTAACAAATGAGAGAAGGGGCAACCGACTATTATTGATGTCTTGGATGTCCTTCAGAACGTCGAAAACGTAACTTGGCGCCGCGCTGATATTGAACTTGCTCAGCGAGGTATCGTTGGGTGCATCATCGTACGAATAGGCTGCAGGACCATCGTTGAATTCGACGGCACATAGGGGTTGGTTTTATTTCAGAGCTACCTGTATTGGAGAAGTCCGAAGCCCCGAGCGGCACTCGCAAATAGGTGATTCCAGCGGAAGGCGCGTCGAAGGTGGCTATGGGTAGTTATGTGCGCAGGAAAACAAGCGGTTATTCCGTCACGTACGATCGAAAAGCTTGTGCAGGAGTTCGGAGTACTTAGTGGGGTTTTTGCTCTTGAGCTGGTTCAGGGACTGAGCACTGGAGTCCGCTGGGGATAGCGTTAAAATATGACCACGAGAGATAATTGCAACCCACTGAGAGTCGCGCCGAACCCCTTCATAGTCTGGTAGGTCGTGGTCTCGTCCAGAGTAATATCCGGGACAGATGAGGATTTCATCGTCGTAAAGGTCGCTGGCTGAGACAAATTCAACGGCACGAAGAGTTTGCCCTTATCGTGCGAAGTTTCCCACTGAAAACATTAATGTAATTCTGGCGGCAATCATACCTGGAAACCTACTATGTCGAATACTTGTTGTGCCATTGTCGGCCTGAGGAGTGCCCCTAGGATGGAGAGGATGCAGATAGCGTCCATTGTGTGCGTGGCGGTTGGAGGGAATAAAATGAGCCTAGGTGTCCTGCACCGAAAGTCGTCCTGGTGGCCAGCACCTCTGTGTCCCAGCACAGTTGTTGATGGAGGGGTGGAACCTGTCGAAGGCTGCAAAAGGCAGGTGCCGGCATTTATACAGCGAGTCAATGAGTGCACAGCCTTGAACGGGGTTGCATCTTTCAGCGACGGTCATCACTACGTGGGGTTGATGAACGCTTGAAGTTGACGACCAGTGCGTTTGAGGTCGATGCACGCCGCAGACATAATGCTGGCAATATAAAAACGGCCATCGAAATAGTGAAAACGAGCTACTGACGGAACCCTAATCATTTTTCAAGACGGGCGTCGTCAAGCCTGAAGCGATGTCTGCCGATACATCCTGAGAACCTCGCCTGAAGGAATCATTTAAGGCACTTTCTGTGGTCGAGAATCGACATCGAGTTAGGCGTTATAGCGCCGGCTGCCTAACCTGAATCTCCAAGTACCGGGAGAGTCAGTTGTGTCAACAGAGACCATGCTTGCGAGAGCCTTCAAGAATCGGTACAACGCAGGGAGTGTTGCTGAAGTAACGATGGTGCAGGAACGACCTGTATGTCGGAAGAACGTGGATCACACAAGGAATCAAGGATCATGATCGGAGCAGTTAGTGGGGACAGGCAATCACCGCCAGACAAATGTCTATTTGTCCTTTGTTTGTTCTGCGTCGGTCTTCGCCCCAGGCTTCTACAGTGACTCTATGACCTCAAATAAAATTTGAGTGGCATATGGGATGAATCTCGAGGGAATTTTCGGGCCAGAATTTTTAAAATTTGCTTACAAAAAGGTTTATAAATTGTGGAAAATGGCTGTGAAATGGCCCTTCAACTCCGAAAGAATTTGCCTGGGGACGACCAAAGGACAAAATCAAAAATCGATTCCGAACATTCCCTCCGTAATATAAGACCGAAGAGATTCCTCAGTCAAAGTCCGCCAGAATGTTGACGGTTGAGGCTGCAGCGAGGGCCGATTGCAAACTGCCATCAAAACCCTTTACGTTGCCAGTCCCCACAGTTAGGGGTAAAACTTCCCAGCACGTGACCCGAATACGACGCGTCGCACTCCAGGCAAGGATGAATCCTTGACTCAGGGGGGGGAAATCGGCAAAGCTGTTTATTATAAACTTATTAGGGGAGTGCGTCGCGTAACCCCATCATTTTAACGAACTTTTCTTCTATTCTCCTTCCAATCTGGAGACATTTGTTTTTCCTTGCCGCTTGCGGTCTCAAAAGGCGCCGAGGAAAATGCAGTCAAACTGACATTTCTCCAAAAGATGCGCTAGCGAAAGGATTTGAGACTATTCGACATTGCAATTTTGGCCAGTTGAGATGAGAAGTCGAACCAATCCGCTGCCCCCGAAATACCCTCTTCGAAGGAATAGACACAAAAATATATAGGAGTAAAGCGATACAGAATTTGGACAAATCTAGGGACTCGAAGCTTGCGCGGTATATATTCTCTACAATTGTATTCCACGACGTGATTCGCAGAGAGTACAGTTTAGTGGTGACGGCCGCCCAGAGCGCGGGTGCAAACCGAGCAGAATCCGTCGACGTTCGGAGCTATTCGGATGTTAGGCAGGCTACTACGAGGAGAGATGTTCTGAGGACATACTATATTGCTCCGGGTAGAGATGGCTGAGGAGGGGGGAAACAGGTCAGCCGTCCGCTGTCGGGACATGGGGCAAGGATTTACTATTGGTTGCACGTCCTCGTGCACAATGGAGGGACACAATCGCGCGGGTGGTTCGGACTGAATTTGCAGTTCGGGCTTCCGCAGTTCACCTACAAGTTGTCAATCGCGCGAGACGAGGTAGGCTGAAGGAACAAATACTTCGACGGGAGGCTAATGGAGGAGAGCTCAGAGCGCGACATCGAAGTCCGCACATGGACTCACCATGTTTTCCGCGTGGCCGCAGCGGCGGTAGAAGTTGCGTACACTGTTCGGCGCGTCGGTTAGGCGGGTCGTACGGCAGTGAGAAGTTGGCATGAACTCACTGGCGCCAACGGCACATAATGAGCAGTGTAGGAGGGAGAAGTTGAATGGGAGGTTGCTGCGTTGAAGGTTTCCTCCCTGACACCATTCTTTTTAAAGAGAACGGTGGCTATTGTCATTGTATTACTCTCAAAACTATTCGATCGCTGTTGTTGAATGACGGTAGTTGGCGCATTCGTGGCTGAATTGAACACCGCGGTACTAAATGCAACCTCCGAGTACCGAATGCAGATCATCCCGACCCGGATCGCATTGTTATGCGCACTGGGTGGATATGGATGCTTGATTATCGCGGTGTGCTAGCTGACTTCCGGGATCAGATGAGGAACGAGGCGGAGCCTCTTGTGCAGAGAAAACAGCAGATTGAGGATCTCCCGCTCACCGGAAGGGTTATTTTCTAGGTATCGCTGCAAAGGGAAGTCAACGACATCGACGGGTGCAAGGATGCTGCGCCTACGGAAGAGATCCAGAAAATATCAGAATCGAATTCATTGTAGCAGAATACAGCTTAAAATCATGATGGAATCTTCGAGTGGAAAACAACATCTAATGAAGGACATTCAATGTGAGGGTCTCCCGCTCATTCCAAGGATTGCCTGAAACAAGGAATCCAGCTTCAGGTCATCGCAGCAGAGAACAGCTTACAAGAGTGATGTGATGTTTGAGTAAAAAGCCAATGAAAGCCGGCCAAGGAAGTGTTCTGGGTAACAAATACTTGAGCGCTGAGGAGGCAAGTCGGGTAGAGAATGAAAATACAAATTCAACGAGCAAGGATTGCGAGATTCAGGGCCGAGCGGGATAGGATGAAGGCGAAGTACAGATAGTATTTCCGGAGCGATCAATGGTTGAAGTCGGAAGTTGGTGGTCACAGCAGGCACGCGCTGTGTGGTAAGTAAAATTGAGCTCGAAAGTTCATCCTTGCGTGGGAGTGCGCGTCGAAACGAGTGGTTCGGAGATATCAGGCTAACCCAGAGTGAGTTGAGCCTGCGACGCCCCAGAGGGCACGACGAATCCGTTGAGGCGACAAAGATTCAGCTCAATATTGCCACATGAGCGCTTGGTAACGCCAAACGGCACAGGCGAACAGTCCGACAGTGCTCTGTTCTTGCGAGCGCGTTCAGGGCGTTGCCGCCGCGAGTCAAGGACGACGAGGCTGCGCTTCGTCACGTTTGAGTCGAGTATGATACACTGCCACTGGCAGTGGCCAGGCCGCCGGCCGCCGAGCTCGGGCCAACGGAGCCCGCCACGCGTAATTATTCCGTCGGGCGACTCGGGTTGATGCGTGGGGATGCGTGAAAGCTACTTAGTATTACGTAAGGGGAGAGGACGATGCCGGTCGCCGGCCCGTTCAGTGCCGGGCCGATTTGAATCGTGGTCACGTGTTAACTCTGCAAACTCCAACTAATAGTAAGCTTCCCAGGCTGTTCGAAGCAGCCCTGGAGATCACAACGCGTACCACGTATTCCCAGAAGAAAATTCCCCGTGGCTTTTTGCCTAAATTGACACTTGGGGCTACGGCTCTTCCCTTCGCGTTTTGTTCGCGTTCACAAATAGTGTTCATTAGTCTATCTTTAAAGATGTTTCCACCACCGTTGTGTGAAATGTAGAGTCGTGCAGAATACAGCAATATATTAGTTTGAATGCACTAATCACCGAGAAACATGTGTTCAATGTGAGCAGCTGAGGAGAGGTTTGACCTGCATAGAACGCCGGAATTTAGAGCTTAGCTTGTCATCCCAGTCCGTCGTGCATTGAATAGTTGTTGCCTGAATAGAAGGACCCATCAGTCGCTCGACAATTTGTGCAGCCGTCGGACGCGTATCGGGATGCTCTTTCCAGCAGTCTTGGAGCAGGTCCCAGAGACTGTCAAATACCGCTGTTCCTGAGCAGGCTGCTGGTCGCGTAGGACGAGACCCTTCCACTGCGACATTGTATATTACGGCTGCGTCATTGGACAGTTCATAGAACGGAAGCTTTCCCGTTAATATCTACAAACCCGGAGAATCACTTATGATAAAGAAGATGGATGACAGTTCGAAATGAGCGCACCTCGTAACAAACGCAGGCAAATGCGTAAACGTCTGAGCCGAAATGGTTGTGGCTTTCTCCTTTAAGCAATTCGGGAGCTTGATAGCGGGATGTGCCTCCGCGCATGCCTGCGGTTGAATGGGTGAATCGCAAGGACATCGCGTTGACGATCGATGAGAAGCCGAAGTCCGCAATACAAGCTCTGCGCGAAGGAGTAACTAGAATATTGATCTAGTAATTGCTGTAGATAAATCGAAAGTTAAATAAAATTCGGGTCCACGTACCGCTTTCAAATCGCCATGCACCACATGGTTTTTATGCAAGTACTCGAGCCCGAGGGCGACATCCAAAATCTACGGTGCGAGCATCAATTTATCGCCAGGAACAAATCGGAGTAGCTTACGAGCGAGAGACGGTTGGTGCAGTGTGATTCTTTGCTCAGGAAATGCATAATGTTCCCCCTTTCCATCCACGTCGAAACTAGGCAGAGCTTGTTGTCGAGATAATATAGACCAAAGAAGGGAAGTAAGTTTGGGTGACAAAGTTGGCGCCAGATGATGGCTTCTCGGCCAAATTCCTGGAAACGGGTGTAAGCATCTGTGTGTAAGACGACAGATGAAACAAACCTTCAGTGCGCATTGGATGTCCTCATTTTGAAATAATCTCATGATTTTAACTGCGACACTTTGCCCCCGAACCAATCCTTTCCAGAGATCGCTAAATGCTCCGCCAGCTACCTGTTTCCCGACTTTCTGCAAGCCGATAAGAGAAAAACATGTAGGATGAAGCCCCGATGCACGAGAAAGCCTCAAGAGAGCTTTGAAGAGTAGTGGCCTAACTGCGGAGAAACGGTCATAATCCAACAGCTGATTAAATTTAAATATCCGTTAGTTCAAAATCAACACGGACGGGAGAGTGGCGGACGTACTTCCTGCAAGAGATCCAGAAGGTGTTGGGCGAGGGCCCCGCGGCAAGCTAAAAATTGCTTGTAGGACTCTGAATCGTCGAGGAAAAGGACCAATTGTTCCACAAGGAAGGAGGTGTCACAGTTCAATATGTGCCTGGGTACCTCCTTTGAGCAGATTGCATTGCTAATAATAATGCCGCCGAGGGCATTCAAGATTTCGAACTTGCCGGAAGCGTCTCGCATCGTCGGAGGCGCAGCATCAGGTTGTAGAAAGAGATGCAGATTGCCAAAATCTGGAGAATTCTGCTGGGAAAAATATGCATACGCATGGAGGAGTCGGAAGAATTGGGAGGAAAATTCTGCTGGGTGCATGCGAGACAGAGTGCGGAATAGAACCAGGATGTCGGCAATCCTGGCGAGAGAAAAATCAGTGCCCAAGGCCACTTTGCACATGTCATCAAAGAATGAGTCGACGGCGTCCCCGAATTCGGAAGGAGGATATGTCGTTCTGGGAAAGTTGAGAACAGTCTGAAACCCCTCCCTTGAGGCTTCGTACGCCTCTAGGTGTCGACCAACCGCTGAAAGGGCTTTGGCGAGGATAAAAAAAATGACCACGACTTTGTGTTCATTTCGTGGAGTTGAACGAGGTGTTACTGCATCAGATTTAGTGACTTGCTTCGCCATTGCTTGACACAGCGGGAGGGCTCCCTTGGCCAAGGAAATGGCGAGCTCGAATTGAGGGGTGGCACCCTCTCCGCGTACCACATGGTCTTCGTGCAAAAACTTGAGCTCGTGGGCGACATCCAAAATCTATGGTTCAAGTACTGATTATCGCCAGGACCCAATTGGAGGAGGTACTGACGAGTGGGAGCCGTTTTGCAGCGTGAATTTCTTTGCATAAAAACTGCAGAATGTTCCCCGTTTCTATCCCCGGCAATCCTACGCAGAGCCTTCTGTCTAGATGATATGTATTCTTCCGAAAGTTGAAGTTTGGTTCCTGGAAATAGGAGGATTTGGGAAGATAGAAATGACAAATCTTCATTGTGCCTTCAAGGTCCGTCGTATCTTGGAATAATATCATGTGTTTAAATGCTATTCCTGACCGGGCTGTAGATCGTGCAGGTGGGGAGCCTCCAACGACCTTGAATACAACCGCGACATAAAACAGAACCATTCCCGTTAATATCCACCAACCCGAAAAATGACGTTATGATAACGAAGATGGATGACAGCTCGAAGTGAGCGCACCTTGTAGTAAAAGTAATCCAATCCGTGAAAGACTGAGCCGAAATGGTTATGGCTGTCTCTTTTGAGCAATTCGGGATCTTGATAGCGGACTGTACCTTCGCGCGTGCTTGCGGTTGAATGGGTGAATCGCGAGAGGCCGAAGTCCGTAAGACAAGCACTGCCCGAAGGAGTAACTAGAATATTGATCTAGGAATTGCTGTAGATAAATCGAAATTTAAATAAAATTCGGGTCCACGTACCGCTTTCAAATCGCCGTAGACCACATTGTTTGTATGCAAGTACTGGAGCCCGAGGGCGCTATCCAAAATCTACGGTGCGAACATCAATTTATCGCCAGGAACCAATAGGAGTAGGCCCTTACGAGCCTCCCCCTTTCTATCTGTGGCGAGGCTAGGCTGAAGTTGTTGTCGTCCTGGAAATGGGTGTAAGTATCTGTGTGGAACGACAGACGAAACAAACCCTCGGTGCGCATTTGATGTGGAAGAATCGAGTAACGCCAAACCTGTGAGTCACAACGTCAAGCACGAATTCCGTCGTAGTGGCTGCCCTGGGATCCATATTCGGGAGAAACTCGAGAAGAGACAAGAGACACCAAGGAGACCCGCCTGAAGTTATAGCGACAGCTCTCGATGCCGTAAGATTCCGTGCGGTCTCCCGCAGGTTCTCTCAACAGTCTTTGGCACCATGCCTGGTTCTAACCTGGCCAAAACCTGGCAGTGTATGCCGAAGGCAATGCCAGTGCAGTGCCACTATATTTAAAGCTCATCGAGACTCGTGCAATTTTTCATCAAGTGCCGCCCCAGGTTCCGCAATCTGGGCCACGCTTCTAGTTTCAATTCCGGATCGATGACTGAATTGGGACAGTGAGTTCTGGGTACACGTGCACACGGAGCAGGCAAGGCTCAGCTGTGACAAGCCTGTGGCGACTGACAGGCATAGCAAAGGCATAGAGTTTAATATCAGTGGATTCTAAATCTGCCGAAAGCGGAAGCAGCTAAAGAGTCTCAGAGCACTTGCGTTTGGACCGAAGTGTTTCCAAAATCATCGCCAGGAGGCCGTCGAAGTCTACTAGGAGTTATTAGTCCGTCGGAGTCAAGTCTCAAGTTGAAGTCTCAGAGCATGTAAGAGCGTGTCAACGGAGCAAGCCTGAGATAGAATCCACAGCTCATTGGACGGACGTCGTTTTGGGCAGATGCGGGCTTTAGAGCTGTCGGGCACGGCATTAAAACTGAGGAAGAAGGGAAGAGAGAGTTACCAGGACACGCAGATCCTTATATCCTGTTGGCTGCTCTGCGCGCGATTTTGCGCGATTCATAAGGGCGAGGCAGTGCTACTTGGCCGCTGAAAGCGGGGGGGGGGGGGGTTTTGGTGGGACTTCGGGACCAGCAGGAGACCAGTCCACCTTCCAAGACACGCCTTGCGATGCTCAGGATTGTCATAAGAAGTGCACGAAAGACTCGTCTTCGCTTAGAGGACGCATGTAGCACGCCGGAGCTGCGGCTGGGGTGTGGCGTAGGGCGCGGCCGCATTCCCTTAACGTTTCCCCCGATTTTCTCGAATGATAGTGCGTATCCTCCCAGCGCGAATGTGAAGAGATTGTGGGATCAAAGTTGGGTGGGGCACAGCCACTGCGCACTCTTCCCTTGATAATCACACCGGAGATTGCCAAATTTAGGCACAGCCGAGGTGCTATTTGACCGCTAAAGTATCAAATTCGACACAAATCACACTGAAATATAAGCTGGTTCAACTAGTTTCAGTCCGCGAATCAGCTTTGATTTCGGTGTGATTTATTCCGAAGTTGATACTTTGGTGTTCGAGTAGCACCTCAGCTGCGCCTAAATTTGGCAATCTTGCCTGGGCACATCTGTACAGGGTAGCGAGCATAGGTGTTTGCCCTGGCAAGTTTGCCAAATTTAGGCACAGCCGAGGTGCTACTCGAACACCAAAGTATCAACTTTGGAATAAATCACACTGAAATCAAAGCTGATCCACGGACTGAAACTACTTGAATCAGCTTAGATTCCAGTGTGATTTGTTTCCAATTCGACTCTTTGGCATTCAAGTAGCACCTCGGCTTTGCCTAAATTCGGCAATCTCCGGTGTGAATCGACTTTCGCATCCTATTCTCCATATAACTGTGGCCTAGACTCAGGTTGCCATCTCAGATGCCCAAAGACACTTCAAAGGATGATCCAGAGGCATACATGAAGTTTTACCCCAGAACAAACTCGCCCGTACCTCTTGACGCGCAAGCGCGGATCCGCAAGGACCCATCTCTTCAGGCCTCCTGGCGGCCCTCTTCCAATGGCCCTTTCGCTTTCACTAACACCAAATGACCAGCTTCATCCCCAGAATTGCGCCGGCTATATCATAACTCGCATATATGGCAGGAAATCCTCCAAACTCGGACTGTACCCAGGAATGGCGTGCAGGTCTTGTACGACCGCCCTGGCTATAATCCCAGACCCCTCGCCCGCTGGACCATCTTGCCACGGCGCCCCAGAAGAAGAAAGCGAACGGTCCCAACTTCAAGCGTCTCCATGACCCGTATAGCTTGCACCGTGACGCTATCAGCGGCATCCACGACCACGTAAGATTTCTGCCTGGTGTAGCCTAATTCCGTTGATAATTATTTTATCGCAGCGAGTCTCAAGAGCGAAAAGCGCACAGCTTTATCCGAATCTCACCGATAACCCACACCAAATAAAGGAAAATATCGACCTAGGTCGAAATGTTAGAGGGAAATGTATCAATCCATAGCCAAATCAGATTCACGAAATATTGTTCTATTAGTGAGTCTGGAATTTACAATGGAAAGGCCCACAATCAGCGGCCCTTTCAAACTTCAGGTGTTTATTGAATATTGATGAGATATGAAAGGGAAGCTGAATGTTCATCATTCAGCAACCCTTCCAAAGCATTGGACAAAGCAAATTTCAATGCACCTTTTAACTTTTTGAAATTTGCTTTGTCCAATGCTTTGGAAGGGTTGCTGAATGATGAACATTCAGCTTCCCTTTCATATCTCATCAATATTCAATAAACACCTGAAGTTTGAAAGGGCTGCTGATTGTGGGCCTTTCCATTGTAAATTCCAGACTCACTAATAGAACAATATTTCGTGAATCTGATTTGGCTATGGATTGATACATTTCCCTCTAACATTTCGACCTAGGTCGATATTTTCCTTTATTTGGTGACCACCTCCCCCGTCTTCGCTTCTACAATGCGGTCACCACCGGCTATCCTAATCACCGGAGGAATGCCGGATACTCAGAGGTAGCCGTGGAATGGCTGTCTATCAGGGTCGCAAACGGAATGGCTTAATTCCAATCGAACACCCTCTTCGATATCGTGCTTGAGGGACAATTTTCGAACCTCCGGTATCTTCAACCGTTGCTGAATATATCGTATGTCACCGCATATTGTACGAAGGTTGAATGTCGATGATCTACCGGCAATATCCTATAGGAGCCTATAGGCGGTGGCGATCTGTTTTGCATAAGCTAATGTGCTTACCTTATCCATCGACGCCCCAACAATTATTGAACCGGTCTCAGAAAGGAGGGGCCGTGTTTATCAGCATAAAGCATCCAAAAGCTTTGCCCTTTTGTCGGCGTCCAGCAAGTTGCCTCGAAATTCCAGTTCAAGCTGAATGATTACCCCAGATATGCTCGTCCTTTGTCCGAAAACAAGTACGGCATCGACGAGGGGATTTCGATTAATGTGATTCTCTATATAACCACTTTACCTCGAGAACGTGGACATTGGCGAAAGGCAAACTGATAGGCCCTGGATTGATCTGTTCGGGCGTGCCGCAAAGAATAAGAACATACCCATGGCGGCGAATACCTCAATAACAACTCCCTTGCGACTCGGCCCTACATCCGACAAAACGCGGCGGCTGCCATCATGCACCGTCGTAATATAGCGCCAACGGGACGATGCTGCCGTTTGGATCGCCATAAATATACACGGTGAAATTCCGGCTGTGTGCAGGCTGATACTCCGGGAATGTGAGCGACCCTTCTAGAGGTGCGGGAAGAAGGTGGGGCTATCGACGGCCAGGGGATGCTTTTTTTTTTTTTTTGGCCGTGGAGGCGGAGGCTTTGAAGGAGTGTGGTAACGGCGCGCCCAAGCGACTGGAAGCTCCGGATCTGGGACGTACCCTGCAGGGAGGCTGGAAGAAGTGTCGAAGCCCGTTGAGTTTAGACTAGGCTTGATATGGTTGATACGACCCAGACTTTTTCAATGGCAAATGCACATCAAGAACGAAACGGCGCCAAGAGGAGGGAAGAAATAAAAATGTAGCGCTCTTAGAGACGGCTTCATCACCCAACGTAAGAGACGAACAGCAGCCAGCTGCGGATCATCTTCCTTCCGCGAAGGCTTGGCGGCCTAGTTCCCACTACAGCTAGACCCACCCATTCAAGGTCCATTGCCGTCCGACAAAATAAACGGCGTCCAACCAAGCGTCGACTCTGCGAGACACCGTTAGCACTTTTGGCTCGAGATGTTATAGTAGAAGGGTATGGCAGCAGGCAGACAAGCGGATCTCCGAGATGGTATTTAGCCATGCCGCGCTTTGGATGGGCACGTCCACCGTACAGCGAGTCCGCCAAAAGAATACGTCAACTGCAGGACTTCGCTTCGGACGCACTTTTGGAAGTAGGTAAAGTCGAGATGTTTAGCACTCCGACCGCGAGCTCGTCAGAAGGGCCCAGGAACGATGGTGCAAATAGTGCGCGTACACCGGGATATTCCTGGAAACCGGCGTCCATGAGTTGGACCGTGCCGTGTAATGCTACCTCCCATTGACAGTTGATTTACAGCCTACTCAAAGAAGACAACAATCGCGCTCAAATCGTCTCTATTAAAGGAACACTTAGCACACGGTCAAACTCACAGCTCGGCACGAAACACCGACCTGAAATACCGGGCGCGCGGCGCGGGCGTAGCGAGCAGCGCCTGGTGCAGGTCCTGGTCGGCGCCACCGAGGGCGTTGCGTGCGAGATGGCGCGCGGCGTTGGCGTCGACGTTCACGAAACGTTTCTGGACGTCCCACGCGGCGTAATGTGTCTTGTCGTCCGTCAGCGCCACAGGCAGCTCCGCGCGCTCGATGACGCCTTCCTCGCCAAGGCCTTCTACTGGCATGCCAGTGCTCGGGACGGCGGGGTCGTTCTTTGCGAGCCACAGGCCGACGAGGCCGACGGCCTCCTCGTTCGTGAGGCAGTCCCACAGCCCGTCGGACGCCAGGACCACAAAGTCGCCCGGCTCAACCGCCGTGCTCGTAATCTCCGGCGCCGCGGTGAAGTACGGCGGCGTCAGCAGCGTCGCGCGCGGCTTGTCGCCGAGGACGGTCTGCTGCATGCGCGTCTGCAGCTCCCGGCTCCACTTCATCACGCCGTCCCCGAACGCGCGCGTGATCCCCCACCCGAGCAGCCGCCCGCGCTCGATGAGCCCCGGCTCGCCCGGGTGCGCCGCGGCGAGACGCGCGGCCTCGGCGGGGTTGCGCGCGGTCTGGTCCACGGAGAGGACGTGCACGTCGTAGACCGTCCGCCCGTCCGCGGTCGTCCGCCGCCGGCCCAGGACCGCGCGCGAGTCGCCGACGACGGAGACGTGCAGGCGGCGGGCGAGCGCGTCGTAGAATGCGACGAGGGCGCAGGACCCGGCGCGCGCGGTCTGCAGCAGGCGCGCGGCCATGGCCCGGACCGGCGAGCCCTCCGGCTGCGCGACGATGAGCTGCGCGGGCTGTACGACCATCTCGTCGTCGAGGGCGAGGAATACGCGCGTGATGGCGCTGTGGATGCTTTCCGCCTCGGGGCGCTTTTCGGTGCGGTAGAGCGCGTAAAGCGATTCGATGAGGTCGGGGAGGAGGTGCTTGTCGAGATTCCACGCGGTTTGTGGGCCGACGTGGCCGTCGTAGACGGACCAGAACGACCAAGACATGGGCTTGTCGTACTTTGTGGCGAGTACATCCTCACACGGAAAATTACTGCAGCATTCAGTCAGAGAGCAACTTTCGGATACATCACGGAGAGAGACCCACGCTGGCCAAGAGACGCTGTCCACTCTGTGCACCCCCTTCTCGGGTTTGAAGTCGGATTGTTCGCGACGCGGCTCTGATGGGCTCTGCGCACCACTGCCGTCGACACTGAAGGTGGACGCGTAGAACAGCCCCAGAGGACCAGAAAGACCCAACAATAAGCGAGATCTGGGAGAAGTCGCGCTCAGTCGCGCGAACCCGGACCTCGCAAAGCGCGATGCCATGTTGATCATGGAATTAAATGGGTGCTATAGTAAGGGTTTTGTGAACGGTTGTAGCTTGAGGAACGAGCTGGATGGCTTTCAGAGCCTGAAGCTATGTTGCTGGCGAGTTCTTGGCATGTCGATGGGAGTAAAAGCGGTAAAGAGCCTATTTGTGTCGATTTGCCTCGCCGTCGGGCTCGCATGCATATGGGGCACAGCGTCGGGCAACTACCATGTCGTTTCTCGGGACGCTCACGGCCTTTCGTGTCGACACTCGTTCACTAACTCCTAATAGGCGATAGAACGTGAAGACCAAGCAGTTGACAAGTACTTCTTCATAGTTCTTCACACAGCGCTGAACGACTTTTTTTTAAAATGAGCTCTCGTTATCGGGTCATACGACCGACGACCTCGCATTCAATCCCGCGGTATGTGTGTAATTATGCCACGTAGTGCGCCGTGCTCATCGCGCTTGCGGAGAAAGACAGTCTTGGCATCTCTAGCCGCTAACGTACGCCTTTCGGATTTATTTCCCTCATCCGAGCCTCTGGCGAGCAGCAACTAGTATACACCTCGGTCCTCAAGCGCACTCGTTGCTTTGTATGGCATGGGTCGTACGTCGGGTCGGCCCGTGGGTGGTCAAATCAGGGAGAGCGCCCATCAAGCACTGCCATCGGGCACCGCATCTTCACTTTCCATTATATCTCCCTTGCCCTCCCCACTTGCCCGACAAGTTTCAACTGCGCTTTACGCTGCGCCCGACCCTCCCCCGAGCCAGCCCGGAACTCCGCACATAAAGCATTAAAAACAGCCACACGGGTCAGCCGATCAATTGGTAAAATCGTCATTTCTGTGGATCCCTTTCCGCTTCCTTACAATGCGCTCACGCAGAAATCCAGTCACCATGAGCAAAATCCTCGAGTCGATCGGAAATGCCGTGCACCATGTGAACGACAACGCCCACGACCTGGCAGCCGTGACGAAGTCCGTCGCAGAGGAGAAGATGCTCGATATTCCTTATGTTGACCTCACGATCCAAGTAAGACACCGGATTTTCTCCTATCTTTTTTTTTCGCTAATTCGAATCTCCTAGTTTATTGGAGCCTCTGGTATCCCCAAGGTAGATATAAATGGGTTGGCCGATCCGTACTTTGTCGCCAAGCTCGACAACCGCATCTCTTTTGTGTGAGTACTTGATCTTGCTTTTCGGTGTGCTGTTGACACTATGATCTCAGGTCGACCGTGAAAGTGCAAACGTTGGCACCCGTATGGAATGAGATCTGGAAAGTCAAGAACGTTCCTAAAACCGCTAGCCTATCTGTCGAGGTTCTGGACAAGGATGACGGCGCAACACGGGACGATTATATTGGAAAATTCAGCACCAGCGTCACCGCGGGTGCCAAGGAGGCAGAGATAGACGGCCCGCTTTTCCGTCGTGCAGGAGGGACGTTCTGGCTCAAGGTCCGTCCCTTTTTACTCCACACTTGACTGCTCGCCAACCGCAATATCAGATCGAGAGCACCCCCTCTGGCAGGGACCCCAAGGCATACCCGTATTACATGTTCGACGGACCCATCCGCTTCTCGCGCCACTTCTCGCCGACCGTCGGCCTCCTCACCAACACCGTTTCGTCCGACGAGAGCCGCACGCGACTGTACTCGACGTGGAAGATGTACATCCGCGGCGTGCAGCTCTTCTTCGGCGACGCCGTGCAGGAGTGGAACCACGGCTACAAAGCCGCGCAGAGCATCTTCGGGCCGGGGCCCTCCTCGCTCGCGGTGCGCTCGGGGATCATGGCGGGGCACCGCCTGCTCTACGCGCGCACGACGACGAACAAGTTCGGCGTCGTCTCGAACGCGGCGGACGTGCTTGGCGTGCTCCGCGGCGGCGCACGCGTCAAACCCGCGGTGTACACGTACATCATCTCCGCCGAGGACGACTCGCTCAGGTTCTCCGAGACGGGTGCGGCGTTCTTCGTCGACTTTGCGTCCAAGCACGCGCTGCACGCCAACTGCCACCCCTGCGTGCGCTACTCGGGCGAGTTCCACCCGCGCCCCGCGGGCGGGTGGGCAGCGTTCAACGACGCGACGCCCGACGCGGAAGTCAAGTGGGAGATCGTCATCGACAACAACTCGGGGACGTACTCCCCCGACAAGACCCTCCTCCCCAAACTCAAGGCGCTCATAGAGTATAACTTCGAGGGCGTCGCGATATATGCGCTGGACCGGGAGGATCCGGAGCTCACCGCCAGCCGAGAGGCGTGCAGGGCGTATGCGCTGGAGCACCGGGGCATCAAGAAAGAGGAGCTGCAGCCGCAGCGACACGAGGGCGAGGAGGGTGGCACATTGGCGAGCCGCGCCAGCATAATCTCCAACGACGAATTGAGGAGAATAGAGCTGTCATGAGGAGCTCCGCGTCCTATGAATGCTTCAATAACATATTGTACTATGTACCTGTAACCGGACGCTGTCTATAATAATATCTGGGTTTTGTGGGGCTGCAAAGATTTTGCGATGTGTGCGGAGAACTGCTATGACGAGCAGGCCACCGCCTCGACCTTCAGCTTCTTCTCTGGCCCCGACTCCAATGCGTCTCCGTCCGCAGGCTGGACGTTCTCCGCCACCACGGGATGTGGCCGTTTCTTTGCCTTTTTCGCCCCCTTCGCCTCCTCTTCTGGAGGTTCTACCATAAACGCGTCAATACCCATATTGCCAGTCTGAATCAGAGTCTGCCTACCTTTAGGCAACGGCCGCCAATACGGCTGCGCCAGCCACCACGGCAACAGCTTCAAGCCCGTCCCCTCCTGCACGCGCACCAGCTCCGCCACCTTCTTCCTTGCGCCCTCCGCCTCCCCGTCTCCCTTTAGCTCGCGCTCCGCATCCTCCGCCAAGCGCTCTGCCATCTCCGTCACGACCTCCATGTACGGCTCAAGCCCCGACTTCCAGAACGGCTCGCCGGCGGTGCGCTCCTTCGCGCGCCGCGGCTGGTCGACCTTGACGCGCCCGAGGCGCTCGCGCAGGTCTGGATGCCGCATGAGCGCTGGCCGCAGGATCTTGAAGAGATGCCCCTTGATCGCGCTCACGGCTGTCGCGGTGCTCAGGCCCTGCACGATGGAGAGATACTCTAGCGCGAGCGCCCCGTGCGGCGGGTGGCGCACAAGGAGCGCGGCGTCGTCTTCCGGCGCACCACCATCGTCAGGTGTGGTGTTAGCGTCAGGTGCAGGGCCGTCGGGGGTCGTGGAGGACGACGCGGTGGGGGTGCGGGGGAGGCCAGCGAAGAGCGCGGGATTGTAGAGGATGCCCTCGGCAGACATGACGCCGTCGCAGCCCGTCTCGCGCAGGCACGTCTCGACGTCCTCCTGGAACAGGATGTTTCCGTTCGCGAAAACGGGCACCGAGACGTTTTGCTTCACCGCGCGGATGTGAGCGTACGATGCGAGGCCCTGCCGCGAGGTATTAGTTGAAGCGGACGACGGGGGGGAGGTTGACGTACAGCGTTGTGCCCGCGCTGCTCACGGACTCGCCCGTGGCATGTGAGAATCTGCGCGCCCGCCCGCTCCAGCATCTGCGCGTACTCCACCGTCTTCTCGATGCTGGGAAATACACGGAACTTCGCCGTCACAGGGACTGCCAGGTTCTTATGCAGCGTGTTGACTAGTAGCCTCAGTCAGCTGCAGTACAAGAAAAATGCGCATATACGCACTGAGCTTGAAAATGAGATCCCAGTCATCCTGGAGAAAGGCGCCGTATCCTCCTCGCCGCGCGATCTCTTGTGGGCACCCCAAGTTGATGTCGACGGCATCACAGTGCTTCTCGACGACTTTGGCGGAGGTAAGGAGGTACTCGGGATCGTTGGCGCAAAATTGCACTATGAGCGGCCGATCCGTCGCTGGCTCGCCTTCTTCGCCAGAACCAATGTCGAAGAATTGGTTTCGGTACTTTTTATTGGGATCCGCGAAGAGCTGCGAAAGTGCGTTCAGAAACAGAATTATTTGCCGGAACCCGTGGTGGACGGCTGGGTCAAGCAGCCAAACTCAGGTAAAAGCAGATTCCCTTACCCTGGCGTGAATCATCGGCGTGTACACGAGCTATGCTCAATCTCATTTCAGGACGAAATTTGGTACGCAAAAAATCTGACTCACTTGTGCCCCATAGCGTCTGCAAAGCCGGCGGAACGGCTACAACCGAAAATTAACTAAACACGATCAGAGAGCGACATTTGTAAGAGACGTACCAGCTCACTCTGGTCCACCATCGGCGCGACGATATATTTCGGGCTGCCGAGTACTTCGCGGTAAAAGTCGTAACCCTCGAGTTTCTTGGGGAGGCATGTTTGCAGATTCAGCACCCATGGTGGTAGGTTTGAGCCTAAACACTCGGCTGAGTAGAGTGGGAAGGCGTAGCAGTGCAATTGGAAGGAAGGTCCTGGAAGGAGGAGGAGCAGATTTGCGGTTGTGTACCGAAAGCTAAGGAAATAAACCAAGGTAATATCCGGATTGGGCAACTACTTATGTTCACCAAACGTTCACTGGCTCGAAAGCCTGAGGTCTCCGGGAGTCAATTCGAGGCTTATTCTTTGTTTATCATGGAGCTGCCGAGATTTGGTTTTGGGTTGGTGCAAAAATAATTGCTCATTTCTAGTTAGAAAGAGGAACGAGCGGTCAGAAGAGAACATTTGCTCCATTCATCTGCGGAGACTACAGTCTCAAGAGCGAGCCTAAATACCCGGAAGGAAGAGAAAAATATTTTAACGAAACCTATTCTTCGCCCTCTGAATCGGACTCGACATCCGAATCCGCTGCTTTGGATTTCTTCTTGCCCTTCTTAGCAGTTGTTTTCTTCGCCGCCTTCTTTGGTTTTGACGCCTCAGATTTTTTGACCACCTCCTTCACGCCAACCACCACAGACTCCAGGTCTCCCGCGTCAGCACCCGACAGGCCATTAAGGACGCCGATCTCCGTCGCCCACACCTCGGGCTTCTCGAAACTGGGTGTTTCCAATATGAGGGGAATGTTCTGAAACCGGACGTCGTTGAGGATGTGGTGAAAACCTTGGATGCCGATGTGTCCCCTTTGGATAAAATGCTCAGCATCCAAGAACTCGATTAATGTTTGGATTTACTGACATCCCAATATTCTCGTGTCTGTCACGTTTGGAGTTGCAGTCCGTTTTCGAGTCGTTCAGGTGCATCCCGCGTAGGTAAGACAGCCCGACTTGTTGGTCGAAATCCGTGACTTTCCAGATCGTTTTAAATTGGTCACCAACGAAGGAAAGAGAAATGGAACTGACCAATTTGTCTACGATGCGAGAATTAACGTTCAAATGGCTGCCAGTGGTCGGTCGAGAAAATGCTTACTCCCAGCCTTCCTTGGTTCGAAGATCATAGCCCTAGCAAAAAATGAATGAGTTCAACGGAAATCGAACACGACTACCATGCATACTGCAGCGAACATGTGGCCTGATAATTTTTTGGTCAATGGCGACGATGCCGGGAGGAGAGGCGGCGCTTACATGTGTCGAGGCAGACGCCGACACGGCTTTATCATCCACCTGGCTGATTATATTTGCGAGATGGTTGAAATCGCCACCTATAATGTTTCCCGCGCCTGCCTGACTCATCTGTTCGAGCCTGCCTGCCAAGAAGAATGGAGAAAACACTACCATATTTTCGAGGACAGTGATAACGGTTTCTGTCGCTCTGTGTGCTTCATTTATGGACTCTGCAATGAAGGAGATAGCCTCGTCCGTAGTTGCTTGCCCAACGGATGACCCAGGGCTGCTTCTAGGTGAGAGTTTACTCAGCAGAATCTGAAACCGGAGCGCACTGAAAATTGTAGAGTTGAAGCCCGAGAGCCTCGCACCCTCTTCAGGTCGTCCAGAAAACAGTCATACGACTTCTGGCGCTTTTCTCTGTTGAAAAAAATCAGCATTGGTCTGCCACTTGATAGAGAGAATTCACGCGTCTGGATTTCCGAGGTTGATCAGGTAACTGCCGTGAGGTAGAATATGCCGTGGATCATATCCATGCTGGGTCAGTCGCGCCTTGAAGCCCGATATACTGGCTTCCGTGAGTGCAGGGGAGGGTCCATTTCCTCTGCGATTTAACAAAGAGCGCAAACGAATTCGCTCTGTAACATAGTTAATGAAGCCCCAGAGAAACTTGGGATATGATACCCAATGGCAGCGGCGTTGATAATGGCGTTCTCTATTCCACCTGCAGCCGAGACGTGCGCACCGACCTTCCACAGACTTTCAGATCTCTCTGCATACTGCGGAGGTTCAGGGACTTTGGACTTTGCTTTTCCCTTAGCTTTCGGAGCTTTCGAATTCGCGTTTCAAAAAAATCAGAATAGAAGAGAAGCATGAACAAACCCACCGGATTTCAGCTTTTTTGCAGGGTTCGGGAGGTCGGTTTCCAGTAGCCCCGGTGCTGTTTCCTTGCTGATCTTTCGCTTGGACGGCATGGTCAAAGCCGGAAAATGTAGTCGATTGGATGTCGTTCCGAGTTGAATGAAATGCCGAGGGAAAAATGCACGGAGCATATAGTCGGGGAACTATACAAGGGACCCCGCCTAAATTATGAGATGCTCTAAGTTCTTCCCGAACAATTGCAGCCCTCCGAGAGTCGCTGCGCGATGGACGGAAGAGAAAGAGGTAGTCACACTCCGGAGTCACGATCACGCTCTCTCTTGATCAGCACCACCATGTCGGGACCCTCGAAGCTGCCGGTTGTGACGATTCAGCCTACATTCCTTGAAGCAATCGAGGAGGTGCGGTCCGGAACTGTCCCATTGGATACCTTCTGGCTTTCATGCTACAACCCCCCGGAACCTTCAACTCACTCAAAAGTACGCGTCACCCTCGATGAAGTGAATCGGGATGCCATCCATCTCGAGCCCACCGGCGGGATCGAGATTACAGACAGTGGCAAAGATGTAGAGCCTCGATCTAACGGTTGAAAAGATTATAGGCCAAGTTGTCTTGTAGAATTATGTCGTTTCATCGAAGTCTGGAATCCCGGAAACCAAGATCCTCACCCCCACGCATCAATATGCAGACCCCACCCGTGCGCATCCACAGCATGTTTGTAACTTGTCCCAACTCTTGAAACAGCGAGCTAATAATGCCGCGTAGCCTCACAGGATTACCGCGTTCGATGTCGCGCCAGATGGCTCCCAATTTGCCACTGGATTCCTCGATGGTTCTGTCCACATATATGGAACGGCTATGAAGAGCCCGCCAGTGGAGATCGCCTTCGGGAAGCCCCACAAAAGCACCAAGACCTCGCTCCAATTCTTCCCTCTCGCTGCGTCCTGCGCTCCGCTGGGCGGCCGACCTTTACATTATGCATCCTCACCCCGCAGACCCCGCCCCATCTTCGAGCGCCCTCACGCCTGCTCGCACCCTCATGGCCAACAGCGAGCCATAAACCTCCACCGCGATCGTCGCCCGTGGGCGCAAACATCCTATCGGGCCTTCTCTCGACGGCACGGTTCGGCCTCTGGGGATGTCTCTTCTGGCGAAAAAAAAAAAGAAAAAAATATCCACATCCTCGGCCGCCGGCGGGGGCAGCTAACGGACGCCCGTCACAGCCAGGAGCTTGGTGCGAGCGTGCAGTGCCGGCAAAGGCCGTCCCCTAGCCCGGCGCGGCTTGTTGAACCCGGACTCGCGAGAGGTACGAAACCGGCGGAAAGCCCCTCTTCTGTGCCCTCCACACCAAATCCTTCGAGGCCTTCGATCTCGGCGCGCGTTCTCCCGTGTATACGTCGTCCCCAGG
>JARJLE010000443.1:0-40516 GCA_029289555.1 Mycena latifolia | reverse complement strand
TCGTTCTGTTGGGCAAACAAACTTTCTCCGCGTTCGCATCTCTTCCGACGCCACACACTCCTCTCTGGCTCGTGTTCCTCAGCATTCGCTCGTGCGTTCCTCGCTAGCGGTTTTCCGCATCCATGCACAAACGAGCCAGCACATATGTAAGGTGATCCCGAAGATCCCACACACGTCCGCACCTGCCTGGAAGCGACAGATCGCTTGCCCTTCGGCGATATAGCTTCCGTCTTACATACTTCGGCATGCGCCGCCAGGAACTGTGGCGCAACTCAGACAACGGGAATTTTCACCGTCACTCCCCGTGGTTGTCGCAAGTGCGAAACGACTCTCCTGCCAAACTTCAGTCCTCTTTCTATTGTCCCGAGGAACGCATCCAAATTCACTGACAATGGCTACACATGATAAGTGGAATCGAATAGAACCAAGTGTTCCTCGAAGTTGGGTGAATCTGCGGCGTTGCTCCCGCAGATCAAACCATATTACGCCCCCACTTCGACATGGCGCGGCGCGGTCATGGAATGCGTTTAATTAACCCCCCTTCCACGCAGCATATTTGGGGTCGAATTCGACGATCCTCTGGAGTTGGCCACTTGCCATCCCGACCTTTACCCCAGCTCCAACAAATCCTTCCCACAAATTCAATCTCGGGACGCCCTGATGCCTAGATGTCTGGGTGCTGTCGCCTGAATGTCTGGGTGCTGTCGCCTGAATGTGTCATCCTATTTTTTGCACTGCCGTTCTATTGGCGTCCGCGGAAATCGCACAAACAGCTTTGACGAAAAAGCTACCGATAGAGAGATCCTATGGCGAAACACTACGGTTGCAGTATGGTGGTTCTATGCAGAATACTCCTGTCGGTCCGGGAAGCGGTGTTCAAGTTCCAAAATGAAAATGCGGTGTGGATCAATATATCGATGCTGTAATCAGCCTCTTCGATGCACAACATTTGGGTGGCGTCTAATATTTAGAGGACGGTGCAGTAGGGGTATCTTCATATCAAGGGCGGTCGGGAGTTACAACGGCATGCGGGACATTTTCGTCTATGCTGTATGTTTCCTAATATCTCAACCAAAATCCGCCCGTTAAATGTGCTAAAGCCTAAAAAGGATATTCCGCGAAAGATATGCAGCTACGGCGTATCTCCCATGTGTTCCCACTACCCGGCGCCTACAGCTTATCGGAAAGTGCATGAACCTCCTGTTTGCTGGCTCGGATGAGAATCACAGCCTCCAATCCACGAAGAGATCGAAAAGTCTCAGGTAAGGAAATTTGCTGCAGATTAGGCAATATGGTCAGCCATTCAACAGGGAGACGCGCTCTTACACCCATTCGGTAGCCGCCGCGTCTCTCGGCTGGTTCGCGGTTGCTGTCTTGAAGCTCTTCAAAGTGTTGAGTGGAATTCAGCATAAATATCTGAACGGTCCACCGGTCGACACAAACCATGTCCCTCCCACTTGTCCCAGCCAGCAAGCAGATACCGTTCGAAGGACAGGGGCGTAGGGTAGCCATGGCCTGTTCAAATTGCCGCAGACACAAGATCAAGGTCTGCGTTCATTTTGGCGGGGTCAATCATATGTGTATGCTCATGAATTGTGATCTCAGTGCAGGCCAACGGCTGGGACGTCAAGCAGGATCTGTGAGCGCTGCAAATTGCGTGGCCTTACGTGCGAATATGTCCCGGTCGCTGAGCAAGAAGAATTGGGACCTCCCGCGACGACGATACCCGCTGCGCCGAGTTCCGACACCCGAAGAGAGCGTCGTGCGCCGCCGCCGCAGCCATACCCAGGGCCGTTGCCATACACTGGACCACCCCCGTTCAACCAACGACCTCGATATGCGGGCAGCCGAAGTTGCCTGATCTCAGTCTACCTTCAACGCATTTCGCCCAGCCTAACCCTGCTCTTCCTGGTCCGAATCAGGGCCCTATGGATCCACGGTATTCCAGCTCATTGCTTAGTGGGTGGGCAGGCAATATCCCCGGACCATCCTCGAGCAGTCACAACTCCCCGCCCTACACACAAGACAACAGCCCCCGCATAAATTCTCCACTCGGACAAAACCAGGGATATCATCTCCCGGTCCGAGCTCCTTCCAACCGCCCTCCTCCAGCACAAACTCTCGGAGCACCCCAGACTGGAAACCCTCCTGTGATTATCCAATGCAGTATTTCGACCCGTCTTCCGTGTCTCAGTCCGCGTCAGCCCATGACCCGTAAGCATTTCTACATGATTCACCTCCCCCAACCAGTTGCCTGACATAGTTAAGCAGCAATCGGACCCACCACCATCGTCCCTAGGCGATTCGCCGCATCCGCCTTACCTCTCTCATAGATAGTGTTTTGACTGGACGTCAGACATAATAGAATTTTTAGAGTGTTACTGTACTCCTTAGTCGTGGTAAAATGTTATCGTCGCAATTTTGAAAGCAATGGGATTCGATGTGGGTGACCCAAAGAGGCATACTTCAAGCTCTCCCAGTGCTCCCGAAAAAGGCGAAACGGATGGGAGTGCATGTAAGGCTCCCTCGAGGTGTTCTCGGCCTGCGCCAACAACCGTTATTCATGCGTCCTGAAAGCATCGTCGGGCATCTGGTCGCTGTTGTTCACGCACTTTGCCACACAGCAGTCCTCCACGGACGGCCGGGCTATAGCTATGCTAGAATTGGCGGGCCTCAGTGCAAACACGATTCCGTCCAAATTTGCTGGAGATGATGCGCTCGAAACCCAAATGATATAAAGGAGCGTAGTCGTTACACGGAAGGAAGGAAGGTAGGCAGGCCTCCACTTATTTGGAATAATGCGTCGACTCGTCGTCACTCTTCTTCATATCCCCACCAATCTTGCTGTGCGCCGGGTCAAACATGTCGCGGACCTACTTCAATCATGAGCACGCAAATCAAGCAGGAGTAGGGGAACGGGACGAACGTCAACATGCTGCGTGGTCTCGGTCTGCGTGAGCACCTGGATCGTCCCGAGCTCCATGTCGCCCTGGCGGCGCTGCGCACGCGAACGCCCCGCCCGAGAGCTCGTTGCTGGTCGTCGTGCGGCCGTTGTGGCTGCTGTGCGTCGCGCGGATGGTGCGGCGGGCGTTGAGCGTCCACATCATGGAGACCGAGTAGAGCTTAGGCAGCGCCATATTAAACGCGGTGGAAGTGATGCCCGAGCCGCGGGGTTGACTTGCGAGAAGATGAGATTGAACATCGCGCTGGATGCACATCCGAGGGAGTGCCATTTCAGAGCTCCGAGGATGGATGCACGTACAAGATGGCGGCGGGGGCGGCGGTCTGGAAGGTGAGACGCACGAGCGCACTGATGAGCCCGACAGTCTGCGGGAGCACGTTCTTCTTCGACTTCAGCAAGAAGTATGCCGTCGTGCAGGACATGATGACGTCGCCAGCTATATGAGACGAGAGTATCAATGAGAGAGGCGAGAAGTGGGTGCAGGGGGCTTTGCTCACCGAACACGGCGCTCAAGTGAGCGGCAACTGGCAGCGGAGTTAGTCTAACTTCGCATAGGAATACCGAGATACTTACACCACTGTCCGATTTTCGGCCCGTCTGCGACGGAGATAAAGTACGTCTGCAACGAATCAGGTCAGATGAGTATCGTGGGTCCTATATAACCTGGATACGCACCCCGACAACGATGGCAAGGAAGCCGAAGAGAAACAGGACTCGCGACAGGCGCCACGACGTACACTTCTTCGAGATCACCCAGAGCCGGAAGCAGAATAGCATTGCACATAGAACGCGATGACGGCATCCTGGGGGCGCGTAGCGTCATGATAAATGGATACATCCGAAGATGCGCACCATGAGTGGGGTTCCCGACTGCCACCACGTCGTGTAGTTCAGGAGGATTGCGCCCTGCAAGTCGCCGAAATAGACGATGAATTGGATCCAGATGACGGCGCTTTCAAAATGTCAGGGGATGGACATTCAGAGGCATCCAAAACGTACAAGGCATGGACAGACTTGAGAACGCTCAGGAGAACGAGCACAACCACGACGATCCGGAGACTGGTCTTGTCGTCGCGGTAGTATGTGAAGTAGTTGACGAACTACATTCGTGATAAGCACACGGATCGGGTACAAGGGATGGAGCGCACCTGGCAGCAGAGAACGCCCTGAAGGAGGATGTCAAGGCATGCTCCCACAAGCTAAAAGATGCTTTAGTTAGAACCCGACAATCAAGGGGGAAATCGCGTACCATGGACCGAGCCAAGCCATGCACAAGCGGAGGTCTTCGCCAGTGAGTCTTCCGGACATTGTTGTTGGATTGGGTACGGGACGGGAGGGAGAATGACTGAGAGATGCGGATAAGTGTCAAAGCTTTATAGACGAGTCGGATGCATTTCGTGCCGATCGGAATCATTCTAGACCATTTCCTCCTTTTCGTCGATCAGGTTCAGTATAAATATGGACGTAGTTTGAACGCTCCTGTGTCTATTCAATTAATCTATCACAAGATAAAAAACAGTGGGGGCGGGCACCTCGTACCTCAGTTCTGTACGTCAGGAGCAGCTAGCCAGGCGAAGTACGAGAGGACAAAGCCTCAGCCAACAGGCGGGGAACTAGACAGTGAGACACGGAGGCCACAGGAGTGATGCTGTGCGTTCCTGAAGGTCGATAATAGGGGCGCTGGCCTAGTGTCAGGGTTCTTCGTGGTTTTCTGATGGTTCATTCAATTCGTGTTATCGCAATGGCGTATATAGAGCGTCGGCGGGACTACATTCATGCCCTGTCGACTTTGAACTCTCGTTGTGGCGCGCTTAGCATTTTCTTCTGCGTACGAGTATATGTTCAGGTCTAAGTATTAATATTCCTAAGGCGACTTGGACCGCAAAAGAAAATACAATGCGCACCTCAAACCCTAAAATGATGAGAGCGCATTGCAACCGCCGGGTAGCAAGACACCGTTTAGTTTGGACGAGACGAAGGATTTGAGTTGCGCGCATGAGTGGTCGCATAGGCCTATTTTTTTTTTGACGCGGGCGCCATGAACCCTTAGGCGTCCAGCATCCAAGACTCACTGGGCAGCACGGAACCGTCATCGTTGCAGCGTGAGGAGAGTCCCAGATACTTAGAGACATGGGACCGAGACATACCGCGGAGGTAACAGGTAGTACATAGGGGACGCTCTGTAGGTGGACGTTCCTGGCGGTGACGTCGACGAGAAGAGAGGGGGGCACGGAGATAAATTTCCTCCGGGCGGCGTGCTACCAGTGCCAGAACTCTCCCCTCTCTGTAAAGATAATAATATTAGTAACACTGGGTGTAGGGTAGAAGATGGAGTGAAGCGCTAGGAAGGAAGCAAAACTCGAGGTGAAGAAAGATGTATCCGCGCACGATACCTGAAGTGTGCCGTAGAGTATCGGGCCACAAATACGTGACTGGCACGCACAATCTCTTCCAGCAGTGGTTTTATATTGAGGATGCCGGTAGACTCGGAGCTACTCGGGCGTGCCACGTCTGCGAGCGACCCTGTAGAGTTGGTGTAGAGGTTCCCAAGCCCAAGAGTATATCTCTCCGGAACTTTGGGGGATTGGAGACGCATGCAACGAAAGCATGGACTCGGAGTACAAATCGACTATACTGTAGTAGAAATTGACTAGAAAGGACAGAAGTCTGCGCACTGGCAGACGGGCCAGATGCAGGGCTTGGAGTGGACATCGGCATCACGAAGATGGTCTCGCTAGGGACGAAGGCTGATAATACAACTACTAAGGTAGGAACAGTGACGTGTGCCTGGAGCGTCACGTGGACCGTCGCGTGTCATCTGGCGAACCAAACATGCACATCGTTGTACTTAGCGGTAAATGCTGCGTTGAATTCTAGAGTAGATAGCCGACGCAATAGACATTGAGGCCGATGGGAGAGTTTCGCACAGGCTATTTGGTAACTATTTTCGTAGGGGATAGCTCGCAAACAGCTGTTCCTTCCGGCAGACACGAATTCCGCGCTCCGTGCTAGGCACTTGAGTAGCTGCTTCGTGAAGATCCGGCTGCGGAAGCTCCGTGTCTTACTGGGGGACGCAACTTCTGTCTTGTCTATGGACTCTGGCGCATGTGTGCGATCCCTCGCAAGGAAGCCTTATATCCCGGTCTTCGCGCCCCCGTAATATTATCGTACGATGTATATCCCCGCGATCATGAGGCAAGCTCTCAGGCCCTCAGCCGCTCGTTCAGCTCCATAAAGCCAGTACATCGTCCTACCTCAAGCACACCTCCACCCCAGGTCCATCGACAATGCTCCTCCCCTCGCCTCTCTCCCAGTCAATCTCAACCTGGCTCTCCTCGCTGCGCTCCTCACCCACAGCGCCTCCGCATGGGACTACCCCTGCGCCGGTCTCGATAGGACGTGCAACGCGCCGTATCGCTGTTGCGAAGGTCTGGTGTGCAATCCGTTCCCGGACGATCCGTTCCACGGCGTCAGTCTCTCCTTCCTCCTTCCTCCCTTCCTCTCGCCCGCTGATATTACGGTGCATACAGACGTGTGTGTCGTGTCAAGGGCCCAAAAGGCAATGAAAAAGAGGTCGTTCTGGGTTTAGTGTCGGACGGGCAGGAGGAGCGGAGAGGGATTCGAACGAGTACTTGGGAATTAATGGCATGAAATCCATACATGTGTGGAGGATCAAGGGAAAGTAACCGATCACTAAATGCAACAACGATGGGTAGGCAGTGCTGCAAGGAATTCTGCCAAACTCAAGCGAATAGGATAATTCCCTTGATTCGACATGGCGCTTACCATGCGGGTCTGCTGAGGTGTACTGATGTGTAGGACAAATTGCGAGCCAAATTACCATCTGTCTCGCCCACCAATGAATATTAATGAATGAAATTGGATATAGGATAATGCACCTCGCGCGGTTCATTCGGAGTCTATTAGCTCAATCACTACACATTGTGACCCAGCACAACTCACTCAAATATCCAGGCGGCGGCTCGCTCTACTGCCCCTCCAATGCCCGGATCCGCTCTTTTAGAACCACGTTCTCCGCATCTCGTTGGGAAGCGAGGCCGGCGAGAGCACTGCGGTGGGCGAGCCGGAGGGGCTTCGCATGTCTGCGATGTGAGAGGGACACGCTTCTCAGAAGGAGACAGCGCGTCCAGCTCTGGCTGCATCCACAGCATCTCCGCAGATTGAGCCCCGGAGGGGGTCGTGCCCATCTCCTGGGTGAGAGGACCACGCTTCTCCGACAATGGCGGCGCGCCCACCGGCCTGCCTGGCATGAGATCCAACTGAAACACAGGCATTACTGTAAGTGCGGGTGTGCTCGTCGTCGTCGTCTGCGAATACAGATCACCGCGAGTATGACGATAATCCCGACGAAGATGACCGTATTTATGACCACTGCAACGATGGAGTCGACCGACAGCGATGGTGTCCTTTAGGAAGATCGTATTCAGACGCAAGAAATGGGATGCACTCTGCTGCGTACCTGGAATCGCTGGCCATGGTCGACGGTATCTTCAAGTTCACAGATGGGGAAGTTGTCTGGGTGGGACTTGAAGAGATCCCACATGAAACATACTACTTCTTAGACTGGGGCAAGACTAGGGTGAATAGAAGACAAAAAAAATCAACTTGCCGTGAGTCCGGTGAAGTCCGGCAAGGCGCGGAAGTCCCGGCATCGGCGAATGCCGAGCAGTGCCGAGTGCCGCATCTATTACTGAAGTGATCATAATGCGCCGTTTCAGGTCTTTTAAGGGTCGTTCCGGTGAGCGATGTCTTTGTTCCCTCGATTTCAACCGAATCAAGGCCATTTGGACAGACCTTTGGATGTACCTGTAAAAACGGTCGGATGGAGGTGCTGAAGGGGCGAGGGGACGGTACGGGTGTTGTATTACAGAATCCGTATAACCGTTGATACGGTTCCGGCCGGTATCCCTAAGGACGCCGCGGCACGCATCCGGGGAGGAGGGTCAGGAGAGAACACGGACGGGGAATAAAGGCGGTTCCAAGGGAAATAGTAATTGAAGTGAACATGCAACAAGGGACGATTGTTTGCAGGCACACAGAAGGAGATAACTCAGAGAGGAGGGAACACAGATGAACGGTTGAAGTTATCCGTGTTCAAGGGGGAAGTATCTTACTGACTAGGGCTTACGGCTGTTTAAGTAGCTACGAAGTGAGTCAGACGGAGTACGTATGACTCCCAGTGAGAATGCCGTATGGGGAGGTACGCTGGGGTGTGCTCAGATGGGGCCAAGCACATACGGAAACTTCGAATGACTTGAGAGCCCGTTCGGATACACAACCGATTGTGGATTGTGGATTGTTGTGCCTTTTTCGGTAGTCAGATTGTCGGCACTACATCCGGCCGTTGTCCCGGCTATGGCATGCGCATCAAAATCAACTCTCGACATCGTGCCTGCTATTCCTGCCCAGTTCCCGCCTCACGGCGACGCGTGCCCCCTTCCCCCCCCCGCCCTACCCGAAAACTACCCGCAATGAAGTTCACAGCGGACTCCTGTTGAATCATCAGTGTTGCATACCATTAGCTACATGATTATCACCAAATATGTACATGAAAAGAACCCGGAGGTACTTTGTGAAGGTCGCTGCCATCGGGGACGATGAGCACAGTGTTTTGTTCGCTGTCCGAGCATCACGCGCATTGTTTCCTGGCTGGTGTTGCCGACAATTGCCGAACAAACCGCGCAACAATCAGTTGACAATCCGACTACTTAAAAAGGCATAACAATCCACAATCCACAATCGATTGTGTATCCGAACGGGCTCTGAAACTCGACCCAAAATTACTCAAATCTGTCCCGATTTGGACGAGTTGATTAAAATCGACTTCTTCGCTTGCTCCTTCGCTTCGTTCTGAAAACGCTGCTAAGGCTCTACTGCCACGGCGCTTGCACAGGAGGTCCGTGCGTGGGAGCGCGGAGTGGGAAAGCCTTCGGGGTCGCGGGGCGTTGCGTTACGTCTTTCTTCGTTCCCCTACCACCTTCCCCACCCACATCGTGTCGCCCTCCCTTTCCCCACTGCCCCCCTCTCTCGCATCGTCTGATTGCCGAGCACCATGTCCTCGACGTTCGACTGAGGAGCGGTGAAGTGAGTCTTGTCCAAAAGACTGTCGTGCCGTTAATCGGACGTTGCACCTTTTCAGCGCGCACCGCCTCTCTCCCTTCCCAGAAACGTACCTACCCCTCGGGATGCCCCACGACGTTAGATAATCTGCTGCGCCGCGAGAAAGTGAAGCCCGACATTGTGTTGACCTTTGCCAAACTTATGTGTGCCTTTTCAGTAGTGCCGCATCCACTAAGGTAAGGCTTCTTTTACCCCCGTTCTTTGTCATAGGGACTCCGTCCCGCAGGTAGACATTCCACTGCGCTGCCTTTTCTTCCCGTCAACCGGTACGTGCCCCTTCCCCTACGCCGACGCCGACGCCGCTTTTCTCGACATTGACGGCGCCCTCCCATTTTCTCCCCACCCTCTGTGCGTCCCGATATCGCCCGCGCGCAGCACGCTGTGGCAGTGGCGGCGGACTTGTAGTAGCACTCGTGCATTGATATCGATAAAATTCAATATTAAACTCAGGGTAAAATGAAGGGAGCGGATCATAGCATACCAAAGCATGTTCGCGCGCACAATACGGCACACCTGCCCCACTATGTATTGAGAAGAAGTCCAAATATTGTGCTTATGTGTGCTCGGGTATGCTCGGATGTGCGCTTCGTTAAAGAAGCACATTTGAACGCATCTGAGCACACCTGCCCAGACGGCATTCTCATTGGGATATATGACTAGCTAACGGAATCACAATGAGTCGTACTAAACGGGAGCGCACGCACTACGGAGACGATGTTGCGGGAGCGACGTGAGTCACCGGAACTTTACGGTATATACAGTATATATTCTCCCATCCCAAAGCCTGCCTCCCCACTCTTCTCTCGCACGCACTATGGACAGCCTTGATTCAAAGACGCTCCTCATCTACGGGCTCCCACCGTTACTTGCTTTTGCTTGGCTTCGCTCTGGAGAAAAGGTGCGCCGACATAAGTGACACAGCCGCTAGAGCACTACCGAGGGGCAGAGCACCATCCCGACCATCGCATCACCAGGCTTCCTCGCGTCCTATTTGCCTGCAGTGCATTTTATGTTCCACGCAAAGGATATCCTCCACCAGGGATATATTGACTACCGTGATGGCGTCTTCCGCGTCCCAACGCTCTTCAGGTGGGATTACGTCGCTTGCGGCCCGCAGCGCTTTGCGGAGATAGCAGCCGCACCTGAGCACATCCTTTCGTTCGACGAGGGCGTGTCAGATGTGAGTTAACTTTCCTGCCCATTTCTAACGCCATTTAAAATAAAATCGTTCGTAGGGTATACAATCAGACTACACCGTCGGCCCGGAGGGGAAGAACCTGCACATCACAACGGCCGCAGTCCGAGGCGGCTTGACGCGAAACCTAAGCCGATGCTCCCCGAGGTGCGGGACGAGATCGTGAACGCCTTCGACGATATCCTGGCGCTTGACGGCAATGGTTAGTACCATCATGATGTCCTTGTCTTGAGCTGAATTCAACTTCTCCGAATTAGAATGGAAAGAAATCAAGGTCTCCCCCAGCCTCATGCAAGTTATCGCGCGGACCAGCAACCGCCTTTTCGTCGGCCTCCCGCTTTGTGAGTAGCTCTCCCGTGTTTTGAGTATTTGCGCAATTCACCTCCACGGTTGGTCAGGCAGAGACAAAGAATACCTCGAGCTCAATATCAACTACACCATCGAGATCTTCACACGCGGCGAGATCATCGGCCTCCTCCCCAACTTGCTTAAACCGTGAGTGCACGTCTGTCATTGTTGTCCGACACACAAACGGTGCCATGCAGGATTCTTGCCCCTCTGATCTCTACACGAAAGAGCTCTCGTCGCCACGCTCTGACGTTCCTCGGTCCGATGATCGACGAGCGGCTCGAGAATGAGCGGGTGCATGGGCGCAATTGGCCCGACAAGCCCGTAGGTCGAGTTCTCACCCAGGGCGCCCATGACTACCCACCAATTTCTATTTAGAACGATCTCATCACATGGCTGCTCGACAACGCCGAGGGCAAAGACCGCACGACTCCCTCGCTCACAGTACGCATCCTTGAAGTGAACATGGGTGCGATCCACACTAGCTCTATGGTATGCCACCTACCCTTTGTCACCCACTCAACGCAGCTGATGTTTCACAAGGCACTGACGGCGGCGCTTTACGATCTCACGACCTACCCAGAGCACATCCTCCCGATGCGCGAGGAGGCCGAGCGCGTGATCGAAGCAGACGGCTGGAGCAAGGCGTCGCTGGGAAAAATGCACAAGATCGACAGCTTCCTCCGCGAGTCGCAGCGGCTTACCGGAAATGGGCCAGCCAGTATGCGCTCTTCCCATATTACTCAATCGTGGTTTGTTCATTAGTTGCAGTCGCACTGCTGCGCAAAGTCGTCGCCAAGGAGGGTTTCACGTTTTCGGACGGCACGAAGATCCCGTATGGCGCGTTCGTGGGCGTACCCGGCCTCGAGATGCAATACGATTCTGGTAAGTCCTCAGGCTCTCTCCGGCCACGTATGCTAATATTTCCATGTGAAAGACAACTACGAGAACCCCACCACCTTCGACGGCTTCCGCTTCTCGCGCATGCGCGAGCAGCGCGCGGGGCCCGACGTGCCCAGCGGGGGGGCTAGCTTCTTCAACCGCCACATGGTCACCACGGGGCAGGACCACGTCGTCTTCGGGCATGGGCACCATGCGTGCCCTGGGCGGTACGTCCCGTCCCTCTCTGTATACATGATTCATCCTAGCCGCTGCAACGTCGACTCCTTATTTCCAGATTCTTCGCCGCGACAGAGCTCAAGGCGATGCTCGCGCACATCCTAATCAACTACGACGTGAAGGCGAAAGTGGAAGGCCTGCGGCCGCCGGACACGTGCTTTGGGATCATGACGATTCCCAATCCGCGGGGAACTATCATGATCCGGAAGAGGGCATAAGGGTGTGGTTGACCATACTAGATACTACTCACGTGTTCTTCTCACCTTAGCTACTTGTATAGTCTCACCTACTCCGGTAAACCAGTCCGCGAGACATCGTCGTTAACCACCGTTCCAAGCCCAAAAATTGACCTGTAGCCGAACCTTGCTTGCGGCTTGAACGGACTCTTAAGAATTTAGCATCTGATCCTTCCTTCCCCTGAGCGGACAGGGGGAAAGTGCCGCTGTGCCGCTGCAACTGCCGCAGACTGCCGCAGCAAAATTTGAAATTGCCGCAGGTAGCGGCAATACTGCCGCAGCATGACCCCAATCCTGTTACATTCCTGCATTCTGCCGCATACATTGCTGCAGGCTGCGGCATTCCATCGCTCAGAGCCTAGGCATGTAAACTAACCAATTTGAATACCTTCCAGTCGCCCATCCCCACCATCAACGTTGGCAACTCCATGGCCATCACCCGCGCCGGTCCAACTCAACTTGATTCCGACACAACTCTAACTCGGATATCCCCCCGTATTGACCCCGTCACCGTAATTCTGTCCCTGTCTTCACACCTGTCGGGTTGCCCTGTAAGTTCCCAAGAGGAGGGTGCATGCCAAATTTTGAGTCCTAAAAAACCGAACGACCTCCATTTGGCTGTGTTCGGGCCATGAGCTGTACTCCCCAAAGGCTATTTTCTCCACAACTATTACTCGTGCAAACGTAACATAATTAATTCCCACTAGTTATGTGTCCTTAAGTGCCGCCACCTTTCGGGCTGGACAACCTGAATCTCTTAGTAATCTCGCCATCTTCCCCGAAACGAATCCCGCAACCCTAGGCCGACATTAACCGCTCGCCGGGAAGGCCTGCTGGTTTTGAGCCCAAGTGAAGACCTATTTAGGCCCGACGTCCCGGTACTATGAGCTGTCAGTCTAAAACCGTGCTGCGCAGTCAGCGTTACATTTCCAGTACCCGCAATGTACAAGAAAGGGCTCCGAATTGTAACAGACGTGAGTTAGTCGTAAGGTTATTTCAAGCTGCCTGAATGTGGGGGTAAAGGCCGCAGAAACAAACAGCTTCGACCGCAGACGAAACCTTACCATGGCAATAGAGAGGCGGAGCGAAATAAGGTGGCGTATGATCCTCTCGATAAAGGGTTAGATTCGTTAAATGAGCAGTCCAAATATGAGGATAATAAACTCGGTTCATTGCAATTCTTGAAGAGTTTCGAGTGTCCGTGGCATGCAATCTGTTGTTTTGAACCACTCTGTAACCCAACATCTACCAGTGCTGTCAATGTTGAGTTGGTACGCTGTGGTGAGTGCCATTTCTCCAGCGAGGACTAGACATCGAATAACTTTGTTCGAACAGCAGGTGGAAGTGTATCCTCTTACCAAAGGGTCTAATAGATGCCTAAGTATTGGCTGATCAATTAATATCAAAATCATTTGTGGACGGTTGCAGCAGTGGTAAAAAAACTGCCGCAGAGTGGCTGTGCAAGTGCCGCGGCGCAATGCGCCGCAGGGTAATATGCCGGTCCCGGGAGACATTTTGTTGCAGAGCTTTCAAAACAGTCGGCCTAGAGATAGTCGGGCGACATCATACAGCGGCATGGAATGAAAGGACAACGGAGAACCAATAATTCTGCGGATAGTCCAGCTGCAGCGGCAACGAACAGTGCCGCAGAGTGGCTGTGCAAGTGCAGAGCGATTCAAGTCCCACCACCGATTTCTTATTGAAAAGCTAATGGGTATTCTATGGTAAGAAATAGGGTATAAGCTCCAATCAAGTGGGAGACAATTAAAAAGGTCCAGGCAAGCGGCAATGGACCATTACCGATTCAGAGTGGTTGTACTATTGACGCCGCGGCAGAGCGTGTTTGCGAAGAGATATCACGAAAGAGTGTATAGTTACTCTTTGTAAGTAAGGTTCTGCTCTCAAGTCCACGATCAGAGCCCCATTGTATGGAAATATATAATCAAACTTCAAGTCAAACGGATCTTGGACAACTTCGGAAGCAATCTCGATATGTGCAGAGACTGAAAGTGTAACAGTCGGAGATATATATATATGTCGGATTGTAGACAGTGTGAAGGAATCCTCATAATTTTTGTTGACACATAGAGCCAGAGGATTCAAGAGAAAATATTAGATTGAGATGGCATTAAAGATGGCGGCGAAGACTGCCGCCAACAGCGGCATGCAAGTGCCGCAGACTGCCGCAGCAACATATTTGCCGCTGTTTGTTTGCCGCAGACCACCGCAGACTGCCGCAGCATGGACTTATATTTGATGTCTCCGAGGTCCACAGCGGTGTGTAAGTATCTTGATTCCCACCTGGAGCAACATACTGATGACTATGGGATACAATGCCAGGGTTGTCGAGGGCCGGGTGGAGCATTTAAGGTATATTCAACCACTGCCGCAAAGTTGACTGCCGCAGACTGCCGCAGAAACTGCCGCAGCGTGCGGCAGCGGCAATGCTGCGGCAAAATTCCTTTGCCCTTCCTGAACGCGACCTATGAAGCTCGACGTGTATGTTGAGGAAAAGCGAAATAAACAAGGCCACGGTCAAGGTTGCGCACAATTCGATCCAACTTGAGAAGAATTCGGGTTCCGAGGAACCAGTTAAGTAAGCTCCAACATGGACAACTATAACAAAATTGCAAACTCAAGCCACCTCAGTGCAAGGAAGGAGCCAGGGGAGTTGGACGGAAAGTTCTCCTTTGATTAAACGCAGATTGCCCCGTGAAGTCAAGGTGTAAGCCAAATGGGTACCTAGCCATACCGCAAAAGACAGAAATATGGCTCGAATGAGGCGATGACGAATGTAAAAATGACATCAAAGATGGCACTGGGGCCCAAATATGACAGTGCTTTCATCCCGTAGATGAACAGGGTTGGGAGTGGAAGAACTGAGCAACAGCCTGAGTAAAGTCAGATATAAAACAAAGAACAAGCCTTGAGGCTATCCCGCAATAGGATAGGTGGGGAACCAAAGGAGGCGACGACATTGGTACCAAAGAAATAACCAGGATTTGGCCAAGATGTCGTCGTAAACCCGGATTCCAAGGGTAGGGAGGGTTTTCGTAGGCCTCTGCGCCCAACTCACGATTACCGTCCCTTCGACGGCACGCCGCGATCTTTGGTCAATCGGACCGCGCTCCGATCTTGGATCAATTCTTTACGCGTGCCGTCACGTCTCTTCAGGCCATCGGCCATTCTTTCAAATGCTGTGCAGCCCTTGGGCCCTCCCTCTTTCTACCCCGGCTTTGCCGTACAGACAAATTGGCCACGCCAACTTTTCATCATGCCAGCTTGCAACTGCCATCGGCTACTTCGCACCGCATCCTGCCTCACCTCTTCGACATTGTTCTCGGGTAGTGTTACGGATCACTCGTAACGGATGCTGCCCGAAGGACGGTGAAGAAGAAAAGGTTCGTCCTGACAGGGTCCGAGAAATATCAAGGTCGTGCTGGCAGGAGGGTGGAGGCGTGCAGTAAAAAGTCAATGCCGGGATAATAAGAATAACTCTCAACTTGGAACGATCAGTAAGGTAAATAAGTTGAAGCGCTCAGCTTAGATGAATCAAAATCAATGTGGATTCGCTCGAGGGTGCTAGGAAGAGGGTATGGACATGGCGGTAAGAGGTAGGAAGCGACCCCCTACAAAAAAACAAAACAAAAAACTAAAGTGTCAGATCTCCATATGTAAAGTGTCCGCTGAAAAAGCCGCAGCTAAGAGGAAAACCTCTGTCAAAAAAAAACCATCTGGGAACTACACAAAGACATAATAGGCAGAGCACATCCCCCGCAAGATGTTGACAAATGGGTGGCCAATCCATTGTCAGCTCGATCCCCGGCGTATCCCGAGAAGGCCGACGACTCGGGTCTGGCTCGTTGCATTGGCGGTACATAAGGTGCAAATAAAAGAGTCAGTATGATATCAGATTGGTAAGTATAAGAATATGTAGCACAGTTCAAAAGCTCAATAAAACATAATCCCCGCGTGGCCGAAGAAATAATCTTGCGGTCTCAAGTGAGTTGGCTTGGCAGCGAAAAGCAAATAATCTTGGTGACGTAGCTGGAGATAGAATTGGACAGTCTGGGAGTGGGTAGAATAGGTTCAAGAATAAAATGTGCAAGAAACAAGCATTGCAGGAATAAAAGAAATCGAAGACACGCCGCATTGTTTTGTTTATCCGGCACGTACAACCGGGCTGATCCGCGAAGGCGACGAGGGTACCAAGTCGCACTTCCACAACGGGTACGTACCCAAGCTCTTTTGCTCCTTCCTTCAGCATCTTCATTTTCATCATCTCACATTTCTTGCTTATTTCTTTCCCCTACCCTCCTCTCCCTCTCATTTAATTATACATTTCCCCCCTTCCCTCACAATTTTCTTTATTGCTTGCTTTACATGAAAGTTGTATCACATTTGGTACCATAGTATAGTTGCCCATCTTCGGCCCTTATGCATCCTTTGAGTCCGCACATTGCGGACTCGGTTTGGCCACACACCAGTTCGAATCGTGAACGACGCAGCAGAGGCCGGGTTTCGTGGAGATCCCCGTCCACCCCAGCGACCCCACTTCGATTCCGGAGGGCTCGGGACCCCACAATCGTGCGGGTGCGTAGGAATTGCCTTTTTCAGCAAATTTCGAGGTGTCTAAGCAGAACAGCAATAGTATTAGCTACACTCATCCAATTGATTTAGATTTCAGATATGTTACGCTATTACCCCAGTGTTGATGCTGCGTTGAATTCGGGAGTATATATATGCCACAGCATGCAGTGAGACTGATGGGGGTTCGCACAGGGTGTTAGTTGGTCATTATTTTCGTATGGGACGAGTCGCTGGCAAACAGCTGGCGATCCCTCGGGCAAACACGAAGTCCGCTCTCAGTCCCAGATACTTGAGTAGCTCCTCGTGAAACTCCGGCCGCAGATGCGCCGTGGCCTATTTAGCTTCGCGGCTTCCTTCCTTGTCTGTGGACTCTGGCGCGTGTGTGCGATCCCTCGCACTGGCAAGGAAGCCTTATATCCCGGTCTTCGCGCTCCCGGAATACGAATGCATACATCGTACGATCCGATGTATACCCCCACGATCATGAGGCAAGCTTTCAGACCCTCACCCGCTCCTTCAGCAAATACTTTATTAGCTCAACTTAAGTACTGACTGAAAGTATCCCCCTCTGCACTCATGAGTCCCACGGGACTTAAGTTCCTTTAACTCTGCTATATGTACTACGCTACCTCCATTCCATATTGAATCCAGAACTTGAGTTCTCGTATCTGGACTTAAGTTTGGACAAGACTCAAGATTTCAAATAAGATCGAATAGGAGTATGAAAACCATAATGTGGTACTTAAGTTCCGCTGAACTTAAGACTTCCCCTGTGACTCAAGTCCGCCCCGTCTTAAGTTCTCCGGTACACTCAAGTTTGTGCTGAGCTTCAGTTCGTGTATCCACAACTTCAGTTCCGTTTACTGCTAGACTGAACTTCAGTTCTGTATATCAAGCAAATGAAACTAGCAATTGCGCACCATTTTGTCGCCTTGCCTTTATTGACAATATGACTGATAGTTGTTAGCATCGTTGACGTATAGACTAAGACGACAAACTTACCAATCTGGGAGGAGGAGTTTTCATGGCCTTATATATATCCAACCCGGCCACCATGCCACCTGGACAAAGACAATCAAGCCACTTGAACCAACACTCCATTGTTCATCTTCTCAGAATGGCAATTGACCACACGATGGTCTTTAACACACAATGAACACCATTGTGTCCCAAAGTGGGAAACTGACACACAATGTGTGGCATAAGTGACATGCTGCTCATACATATATAAGGCCCTTGAATACCCCCTTCCCTTGGCTCCGTTCAGTGGCATGGTTCATATTGCTTATCAACTTGGAACTTGGAAGATATAAGTGACAAAACTTAAGTTTGAATTATATTTTATTACAGGACTCAAGTGGATGCCGGGGCTTAAGTCGTGTGCAGGACTTAAGTGATCAATGGGACTCAAGTGGTGGACTTGAGTGATCTGGCAAGACTTAAGTGGTTGGCGGAGTGAGGGAGATATGTATAGGTGGCAGGCCATGCAGGCGTGGTGCATACAAGCACGGAACTTAAGTTCGGGCGCAACTTAAGTGAAGCTCGTGAGGGACTCAAGTTGTCGGAGGACTTAAGTTCAGAGGGAGGGAGGGGGGCACGGGTATAGCTATATTATACGCTGGGGGGAGGCTGGGTGGAACTTAAGTCCCGGGGACTCATGAGTGCGGAGAGGGATACTTTCGGTGGGCACTTAAGTTCGGCTGCTCTTATTTCATCCTTCAGTTCCATAAAAGCCGGTACATCGTCCTACCTCAAGTACACCTACACCTTGGGTCCATCAACAATGCACCTCCCCGGCACCTCGCTCCGAGCCATTCTCAACCTAGCACTCCTGGCCGCGCTCCTCACCCCCAGCGTCTCCGCATGGGACTACCCCTGCGCCCGGCTCGACAGGACGTGCAACGCGCCGTATCGCTGTTGTGAAGGGCTGGTGTGCGATCCGTTCCCCGACGACCCGTTCCATGGCGTTAGTCTCCCCTTCTTCCTTCATCCCTTGCTCTCGCGCGCTGATGCTGCGGTGGATACAGACGTGTGTGTCCCGCTCAGGGAATCCAGGCGAATGAAAGAAGGGCCTTTTTGGGTTCGGTGTCAGACGAGCGGGAGGAGCGGAAGAGGATTCGACCGAGTACTTGCAAATTCATAACGTGAAATCCAGACATAGTCGTGAGCGACTTCGTCCCACGGGAAACGAAAGGAAGGAACGTCACAGGTGACAGATTACAAAATGCAGCAACGATAGGCAGGGAGTGTTGCAAGGAATGCTGCCCAATTCAAGTGAATATGGTAATCCCTTTGATGCCTTACGGCTTATTATGTGGGCCTACTGATAATTCCCGGTGTATACAAATTGCGGGAACCACTGTTGAATGGCCAATATTACCAACAGCGAGCCAGTCCCCTTATCGCGCTGTCTGAAGGCTGGTTACTGTTGGTCTGAGTCACCAGCGTGTCTCCGTCATCCATCTCAGCGCTCTAGCGGGCCTTCCAAGCTCTTGTGCGCTTTGCCTCTCACGCCCCCGGCCCGCCGCACTGGATCAACTCCTCTTCCTGCATCCCATGCACTACACCGAGCCTGGGGCCGTGCGTGCCTCGTCTATCTACTCAATCAAATAGTGCTAACGCTCCCCATATACGCGAACAACATCCTTCCCCTCCGCTGCCCCGAAAGGGTCAAAATCTGCCCTAAGCAGGACCCGTACCTGCACATCCCCGCGTGTTACGCTCATCCTCTCCGTCCATCCTCAGAGTGCGGAAGATATGGCTTATTATGCGCAATTCTCCATTTATTTCCAGGATTTCACTCTCCAGCGGATCCGCCGCCTCGAGGAAGAGGGTCAAAGCTTCACTGACGACTAAGTATAAATTCTGTTCCACTGCTGTGTGCTCGCATTTCACAACTGCGCTTCTACAAATCAGCCAAATTTCAAGAGCCACAGGGCCAACGCCATTAAGCGCCTTAGGCACTTAAATTCTCGCCGGATGCATACATACAGGTACGCGACTGGAGATTTCGCCGCTTTGACTTAATCTATGGGCATTGCCTTGCGCTCCATGGCTGCGGATTAACCAGGCAACAATGATTTTTGTTCTGCGCGTCACAATGATTGTCAGGGCATCCCGCGTCAATCCAAAGAAATTTTCTTCGCGTACACCCGCTTTGTGCGTATCCAAATTTTTGTGAAGAACGAGAATACCAACGAACTGTGTTCTAATGCCCCATCATTGGCTTTGACGTTCGATGCATGCATGGGGCTGCACCTTCACAAAGGCAACGATTGCATCCGAACAGCATTGTTCTCATGCCTCATCCAGATCAATGGGTCATTGAACGACTTAACAAAGGCGGCTACACGTGATCGCGACATATAAGTGCGCTGTCTTTGGGGCTCTCGACTCTCCCCGTACTCAACTTCCCCCATCATCGACCACTCCACAATACAGACCCACTTCGAGCTATGGCCAGCAAGGACTTGCCTGCTAACGTTACTGCGTTGGGAACCAGTACAGAACGGGCGGGGTCGACGGTCAGTGGCCCCGCGTTGGGGACCGTCCCATTGCCGAGCATTAACTTGTTCCAGCCTACACCCTTCTCTATCCCCGAGTTCCGCATGCCGCCGGAACGGGCGCGGGCGGCGGGGGGTACTGGGAGGTCCCTGGCCAGGACCACTCCCGCCATCCCCGACGGAGCCGCACGTAGTGAAGCGGTGAGAACGATTATCTCCAATTCTTTCTCCATTCACACCTGGTAGGACGCACCTTTAAGTCTACGTCCCGCTCCTACACAAGACGCTAAGCAGTCAATCACCCCCGCTCCTCGCGTGCCATTCACGTTCAATCCCTCGAGCAACATCGTGAGTCCACTCATCACAGCTCTCCCATTGTATTTTCTCATGCGCGATCAAGTCCCTCGGTGTAGATGTGTTTGCCCGATCCATTCCCACCCCTGCACCCTCAACAGTATATGGTCTAACTTCGAGCGTACGCAGCTTTTCGTTCCCGCATCCCGTGTCACTTACATGGCATCGCAGACTCTGGGCTCATCTCGCAGTGGCGACGAATTCCTTCATGCGTTCTTGACGAAGCTCGATATGGCGGACAGATGGTTCAGCGTTCTCGCGTGTATTGGTATGACGGAGAGGAACTTTCGCCTCCTCGCAGGCTTCGATGAGGCCCGGCGGGACGCGCTAATTGCGAAGGTGCTTCCCGAGATGAAGGTGATGGATCGTGCGATTCTTGCGGATGCGATTCGACGACTGACTTGAGAGGCTCTTGCGGGATCGGACTGGTTGCTCTATGCTCATTGCTTTTATTTAAATGATTGTCCGTTAATGTATTGCGAAAAATTGTGATTTCGGGTTGCAACTGTAAAGCGTGGGTAAGGAAAGGTGCACTCCGTATCAATCCCGTCGAAACTAGCTAAGCTAACAGAGTAGATATCGGCCCCGGCCATGAAGCGGGCTCGTTGAGTTTATAAACAATACGGGGATTTCCCTTTAACCCTCTATTCATGGGCTAAAATCTCCCGTGCACTCACTTGTGGCAGCAGTGCCCTTATTTCTGGTGTTAGGGATGTTTTTAGCCACGCGTGCGTAAGGAGACGCGCTGCAGAGACCCGAAGCGGGCCACCAAGATGTCATCGATTCCGGACCAATCCGCGCGGCCAAAAGCGGGATTGGGCATACCGAAATTTCGAGATTGACGAGGTGGATAGAGGACGAGAGCGTGAGGGTAATCAGGATAGTTGCGGGGTACTGGCCCGTCAGGGAGAGACTCACAAGCCTGGGGGTGAATGCGAGAGCGCGCCTCTCAAATGCCTCGGTCTCTGTAGGGACATATCTAAGTTAGGGCGGAAGGGGACTGTGGTAGAACGAACCGCGGAAATCGTTTATCCAATAGCAAAGCGAGAGGGTCTCGATGGAAGGTCCATGGCGGCGAAGATAGGCTTCGATCGGTGCCATAGATTCGCCCCCAGCGGAGCCTGCGAGCGTCAACGGCGTGAAGATCGGGGGCTTGCTGTGTGAGAGTAGCCATTCAAAGAAGATGCTGGTTCCTCCATTCAGCCAGATGTCCATTTGGTGCAGGTGCGGGGTAAATGCACCCGTCGCAGAACCGGTCTCGCACTGAATGATCGTGTAGCTGCCGCCACATATTCGAAGATGGGTGAGGAAAGGGAGGGCCGATATGAGATCTGTGAGAACGCGGAACTCGATATCACATGGGAAACCTAGTTCGAATTGAGTGAGTGATGGGCAGGCGTCGAAGGGTCGGATGTGGGCCTGCAGCAAGGGCTGGAATCGAAGTCTGTCTTTCTTTAAGAGGGCATTCTCAGGGTGGGTGCGCAACTCGGTGAGCGTGCCGCAATTCCGGAGTCGTGCCACATGCTCCGAGAGACCTCCCCGGTCACAGGGCCCACGTCGAGCGAGCGCACAAACGGGAGTATGTGTCCGAGCGAAGCATCGATGATCCACAAGGACTAGATAATGGCAGGTCGCGGAGTGAAAGTCGGATGCGGATGCGGGTGAAGAGATGCATCCTGCTCCGGGGCAACCACCGCCTGCAGACGCGACCACATGTCCCGATATCTTTGGTATTGGGGTGGGTGGCGGCGACTTCGTGGATAACAAGGTCGACCAGTTCTTGGGCGAATTCTTGTATGAGGGCGCAGGGAGGGAGGACAGCAGAGCGCCCATGAAGGGGGCAGTTTTTATACTTGGCTCGTCTAGATCGGATCGAGGAATTCGATTGCGGTGTCAGACCTGTGCGAGCCCCTGAGTCAAGCGAGAGCATACCCCGAAATAACATTTCGTCGAGCTAACGGTACCCACCGGACTGTTATAGTAGCATTTTTGATGTCCAATGACACTGTCGTACGTTCCATCTGGCTTAGCATTCCGTCTGGCTTAATCGGGGGCCGTCCCAACAGGACGGCCGTTTAATCTAGGGTCAGATTAATCTGCTACCTAAAACTAGCAGTGCTGTACAGTCAGATACACTAGCTGAAATCCCAAGTCCACTCTACAATATCAACCTGACGCCCGATTAAGCCAGGTGCCCGAATAATCCGGCGGCCGCATTCAACCACTGCCGAACTTGAAGTTCGTTTGCACTGACCGCAGTACTAATAAATCCCCCCCCCCCCCTCCGGAGTCGTTACACGCGTTATCCGTGAGCGAAAGACCGTGGTTCTTTCCATAAAGAAGTATGATAACTCACCGGCAGGTCGTTTGAACACTGACTTCGGTGGTCCCGGAGGGCACCCGAAGTTGCAAAGCATAGAATGAGGATGACAGTTGAATCTATTCAGTGAAGTCAGAAAATGACAGGAGCGGGGGAAGGGAGAGGACGAACGGCTAGGGTCATAAACCACGATGGCGAACAATGATGTCTGAGAAACCTGAGATAGCACCGCTCTTTTTTCGACGCCCTCCCAGGCAGAGGGCGAGATCTCAGATCCAAAGAATGGCGGCCTCGGTGAGTGCGCGCGAGAGGGCTCTCACATATAATGCCGGGCCCAAATGGAAAGAAGGCGGGTTCGCACCCGTCGAGGCGGTCGACGTCGGAAGAGCAGAATGGAATCTGGGGGCGCGGCCTGCTGTGGGGTCTTCGTCATTCATCATCAACTCGCCCAGAACAGAATGGACTGACGAGACCATTATGCGGATTGCCGACGAATGAGTGAATAGATGAATGTGTATAGTACCGACTTCGGAGGGATCAGGGGGCCAGCGGCGGCTGATATACGCTATCCGCTACACTTGGGGTGAATTCCGTGAGGGCTGCGCGACCGTGGGTCGAGAAGGGAGATAGTGAAAAAGAGTGGTGATGCCGAAGATTCGGGACGCGAGTCATTTACATGGTGTACTGTTCGTGAACAGCTGGAGCATGCCGCTAGAGAGCTTCGTCCGGGGGCGGGAAGTCTTCTGGGGGTGGAAAAGGCAGTGGAGAGCCGCCGAAGTCTGCGGGTGCTTGTCCTGTAGTATCGTATCGGGTCAGCACGCGCGTACGCGGCACATGCACATGTGGCAAAGGCGCACTTGCATCGTACGCCCACGTCCACGGCAGCGTGGGGTCGAACAACGCGGGGAAGAGCACGCCTTCTGCGAGCGGCGGGGGGTGCGCCCACCGCGGAAGGTAGGCGGCTGGGCGAGCACACGAAGGACGCGCAGGTAGAGCGCGCCCTCGTCCGCGTGCTCCGGGCGGTCGAAGCGCACTAGCGCCGTGCCGGAGTGCGCGAGGCGCGCAAAGAGGGCCGGGCGCAAGACACCGTGCGGGCTGAGGATGGAGAGGCGTGCTGTGCGCGCGAGGTTCAGGGGGAATGGCTGGGCAAGCGCGGGCACGAACGGCGGTGGGTGCTCCTCGCGCGTGGGGTTGGAGCCGAGAAGCTTGCGTGCGGTGGCGAGCTGTGCGTCGGTGAGGAAGCCGTCGGCGATGAGTCGATGTTGGATGCGGGAGTAGCGGTCGGTGAGGAGTTTGGGGAGGGACATGCCCCAAGGGAGACCCCGTGCCCGTGCGCAAAAGAGTGTAAAGTGTTGTGATCACAGCATATGAAACGCAGACCCCCAGACAGAAAATGGCGCGGGTACTCGAGGTGGTGGTACAAGAACCCCCGGAGTCGCGCCCCCGGCACCATGTACAGAAGATGAGCGCGGTTGAAGGTGAAGCCCGAGACGAGATCGAGCCGAAGACGCGCCGTTGCAGGGATGTCCATGAAATCTTTGTGGCCGAGATGCAACCGAGATGTCGAGCATTGAATGTTCGGACATGGCGTATTACAATTTCCATCCTACAAAGGACGCTCAATCGGATGGTAAGGGTTATCCAGTGAATTTGCACGCTCTTTTTTTATTCGTAGGCGGGGTGTGGAATGGGAGGCAGAAAGGTCACGACCGTCACGGTGACACGTGTGTGGCGGTGTAATGAACACGTCAGCTGGGTTACCTTCCTTCCACCACGCATCTCTCCCAAGCGCCCTGGCAGTCATCGACGCTGCTGGAAGTTGGATAAATGATGCACTCGCGCGGCTTGCGCGCGGCTCATCCGGAGTCTATTAGCTCAAGCACTATGCATTGCTCACTCTAAATATCCCGGCGGCGGCTCACTCTCCGATATGCTAAAAGCCTGATGGGACCGCAGCTGCCCCTCCAACACCCGGATCCGCTCCTGTAGAACCGCGTTCTCGCGCCGCCAGCCGTCGCTCCAGCGAGACGCATCGCCTCCGGGACTTGGATTCTCGGATCCTCTGACGCCAGCTCGCAGGGCGTCCAGTTCTGTCTGGACCTCCAGCATCTCGTTGGGGAGCGAATCTAGCGAGAGGCCCGCGGCGCGCGAGCCGGGAGGGGGTTCGCCTGTCTGCGGTATGAGAGGGACATGCTTCTCTGAAGCAGGCAGCGCGTCCAGCTCTGGCTGTAGCCCCAGCATCTCCGCAGATTGAGACCCGGAGGGGGTCGTGCTCATCTCCTGCCAGCGGGTGAGAGGGCCGCGCTTCTCTGGCGAAGGCAGCGCGTCCACCGGCCGGCCTGGGATGAGATCTGACTGAAACACAGGCATTAACTGCGGGCGTGTTCGTCGTCGTCGACGTCGTTTGCGAATGCAGAGCACCGCGAGCACGACGATAATCGCGACGACGATGACCGTGCTCACGACTACTGCAACGATGGAGCCGGCCGAGAGCGATGATGTTCTTTGAGAAGATCAGATTCAGGGAGAGAAAATGGCGATATACTCTGCTCCGTACCTGGAATGGCTGGTCATGGCTGACGGTGTCTCCGAGTTCACAGATGAGTTTGTCTCGGTGGGACTTGAAGTTGGAGTTGATGAGCCGCTGGATACGTGATGCATAATGTTCAGAGAAGAGATGTGCCATCGCTTTATGCTCACCTTCCAGTCGATTCCGGCGCCTGCGGATGAGACCGGGATGATGACCCTGACGATAATCCTGGAGTAGACGGATCGCTGGATTTGCTGACAGGAGCACCGATGGGGTCGCTGGAGGATGAAGTTGTCCTGTACCAGAGGAATCAACAGTTAAAATGACGTGGAAATGTCGAGGAAGGACCGGAAAGACGCACGGTCCGGCGGGAGGAAGGGTTACTTGAGCCCCAGACGAACGGGATGTGAGCGTTGGTGACCCCGGGCTGGAAGCCGCCGGACTGAAGGACGACGCATCGGCTGGACGTGACGAAGAAATGGAAGAAGAACTTTGTTGCTGTTGGCCAACGAGAGTCGGAGGACACGTCGAGGGACCTGAGGCGAAGGAGCCATCCTACCGAGGGACCGGAGCTGTGAGCGCGCAAAATTAATGACCCTGCTGTGGCGGAGGACGCACGAAGCTCGAGTATACGCAGGTAGTGTCGGAATTGTATTCGCACGTCGTGAAATCCCCGCTCGTTACCGCCAGCGGGGCTCGGCCGACTGCAGCGCATTTCCAATCCGTGCTGCGCCTTTGGTGTGCCTGCGTCATCGGGGCGAAAGGGACGAGACCAGTGAGGAAGAAGATGCAGAGGTGAGAGACATCGTGCATGCGAAGTAGCATGAATACAAGCGAGTGTGGAGCTCTGGCTCGGATGAGCAGAGATGGAGATGGAGAGAGGAACGGTTAAGACCGGAGGAGTAAGTGGGCCTCGCAGCCACGTCGTGGACGAAAATTTAGCATGGTGCCTTGATGTTCTGCCGCACGGGCATCACACGGGCACCATGTCTGTGGGAACCGGCCTTATTCTTGCTGCCAAAGAGTTGGATGCTTGAGGTTCTGATACATGGCGACTGGAATCCCCTGGAATTGGAGTATCAGGTTCAAAAAATTGCAAAGGAGTGCGAAGTAGGACGTATGGTTAGCTAGGACGGCGCATTTGAACCTCCCTCGACAGATCAAAAAGGGGAACTGCCTTGTTCATCACAGCACCCGAGGACTGAGGTGGAGGATCATGATGAACCCGACGTGCACGGGCTTCGACGGTTCCTGCCAGCTCACTGGTGCGAGTGAGGCATGGAGCGCTGAGCGAGCAGGGGGGCAGGTGGATGCTAGAGAGGACTTTGGAAACGGGGCCACCATGTTGGAAGTCAATGTTTCGTCAAAGGACTCATCAGGTGGCGTAAACCCTATTTATACCAGATCAATTTTTGTCAATCACAACTAGCGATTAACAAAAGCGCCGGTGCGAAGCTCTCGGAGTTCCTGGGAAGGTCTCAACGTTTTCTTGCGCCGCTCTGGTTTTCACGCTGTTATTTTAAATGCCAAGCGCTAGCATACGCAAGAGTTTACCGATTATGATCAGCGTGAACGGTTCAGGAAATGCCGCCGGCTATCAACGGACCTCGCGTCGATCCCGGACGGATCAGAGAGAGCGGTTTCGATGAAGTCAGTTGCTCACTGGAGCGAAGCTCAACAGCTATGCAGGCAAGTACACTCACTTTATTAACAGAAGAAATTGATTACGATTAGAGCTCTGCTTTTTTTCGAAATCCGAGGGAGCGCGCTGCGGGGCCCGGGACCCGTACTTCAGGTGATCATGATAGTGCTGTTGAAGGAAGGTCTAGACCGTGCCAGTGGTGGTACTACCACGCAAGGACAAGCTGGGCGAGCCGCCTGATCCGAACATGATCTCCCAGCTCTGAAGTCGACTGATTCCGCATATCTATGTCAAGCTATCGAGTGAGATCCTCAACCATATCGATAACAAAGCACTCCGGCAGCACTGTAAAAATTAGGAAATCCGAGATTTTGATGGGAATTGGTTGGATTTTGGTTCTTGAGAATTGAACTACTCACTCGGTGACTATGTTGAAAGGTCCAGTTCCTACTGCAATCTCCACCCCCTCGACTGGTCGCTGAGGGATCGAACAAAAACTCAAGAAAGCATTTGAGAATGCTTCTCGGATGCGGTGATGCACTCGCGGACATGCGGTCGTGCGCGCGAACTTGGGATACTTATTGAAGAAACACCCGGCAAGAGATTTGGAGATTTGAGGGATATTTCCTGTTAATATCATCGGGAATTTCCGATCCAGGAAATGATTTGCAATTTGAGCGGCGCCTTCCGCCTGCCCTTCCCTCCCTCAGCGCGCGGACTGAGTGTCGAATGAGTCACGGATGCAGGGACAACACATGAGAAGACCATGGCGTGAAATATTTAGCTCGGAGCATTAAGGTCGTGTTTGGTTTAATAAATCCGACTAGAGTCAAGTAAGGAGGCAAGGCAGGTTAGCGCCAAAATTTGCAAAACAAGTTGAGGAGACTGTTTTCAGATCTGAAGAATGCAGTCATATGAAGTACCTCCGATGTTCCTACCCAGGCCGAAACGAAGCAAGCAGCTACAAGGGATGTGAAAGCAGGATGCTCATTTGGGCAGTGCAAAATCTCTCTAGCCATTCAGGCGCTCAACGCGGATTGGAAGCCGTGATTGACCATCCACGGTGGGCACGACCGTGTTCCCGGTCATATTCCATTTAATGCGGGGATCTGGGGAAGAAAATTTGAAGGCGCGCAGCAAGACGCACAAGACGGCCTCTGATGAACTGGGGTTGGGAATACAACAAAATGTGTGCAGCGGATGACTCACTCATCTCGAGCTGCGAGAACTTGAACCCGCTGAGAAGTATTTTAGGGATGGAGGCAGACGTACAGCTCATAGCCAGAGAGACGTACATGCAGCTTCGCCCACCGCCGAGGAAAGTCAGAGTATTCGCGTACACCCCGCACATCTTCGTCGTTACCGATTCCGCGTTCCCGCCGATCCAGCGTTCGGGCCGAAATTCGAGCGCGTCCTCTCCCCAGATCTGCCTGTTGTGGTTGGCGGCTGAAATCGCCACATAGGTTATTGTGCCCCTGGGGACGGGGATCGAATCCATGAGCTTGCCGTCAACGCCGACGAGGGGGCGGCTGAGGGGCAGGACGGTGTCCTTACAGGCACTATTCTCAATTCAGAAGGAATCCTAGTGAAGCATGAACGAAATCCTACTAGCGGAATATCCCTGGCATCACCGGAGGGAATCTGTGTGAAACAAGTGAACTGCGCACGTAGAAGTAGGGTGACTGTGAACTGACACTCTCAACATCTCGCGGATGAACGCATCGAGGTACGGGAGCGCGACGAGCGCGTCGTGATCAAGGTGCTCTGGAGTGGCAAGGAGCTCCGCGCGCAACTTCTCCTGCACCGCAGGATACACTGTTAAAGTGTGTAACATCCTATTCAGTGCAGACGAAGTCGAGTCCGTTGCCGCCAAGATGATCATTCTGTATACCAAATGAACATATGGTATCGTCCTTCTGAAAGACACTTACGAAGTAGCAGCGACGAGCTCATCGTCCGTGAGATGCATCCCACTCTCTGCTGACATGTTACTTTTCACTGCGGAAAGTCGTGAGTCGGGAAATGAGAGTAGCTGGTGAAATACTGAACTCAGCAGGCTCATTATGTCTTTTGCATCTTCCTTCACCGACAGCTCCCCACTCTTGATGGCGGCTTTACGCTCTGTGACTAGCTGCGTAGCGGATCCATGCATAGAATCAATTAGGTCACGTATGAGATGAAGCGCCCGAACCGGGACGAAGTTGATCATGGCCCGCCGGAAGGCGGGGAAGGGGATTTTAAGGACCAACGGGAGGAGGGGAAGAAGTGCGACGAGCTTTGACCCGAGGAAACTAAAACATATTTATTGCTATATTCATAGTTGCCGCCAAAGAGTCTGCTCACGGGATTTCCTTGAGCGTCTTTGCATAGTGGTCGCCCTGCTCATCTCCGGGGAGCAGTTGGTCGAAGGAATACCCGATGCCTGTGCGCCCGATCATCTCCAGAGAGATCCGGGAGAGAATGGCGCCCAAGTCGAGCTGAGAGGAATTTAGTCGGTATTCGGGGCAAGATCTGAATCCAAACGCGCCATCTTGGGACCGTCACGGACGTCCGGGGAGATGAGGCCATCGCGAGCCTACGAGGATCCCGTGAATTCGCTGTATGGTGGTAGCAAACACATACCCGTTCGGCAACCTCGTAGAACATAGGGACCATCCCGCGAAGGTTGGCCGTCGAAAACGCCGGCACCATAATTTTACGATATTTCCGATGATCCGCGCCAATGGTGGAGAGTATCCCTTTCCCAAAGATGAGGCCAGCCATGCTACGCGAAGGAATATCAGGCGTGGACAAAAAAACGAAGAGACTTATCACACACCTCATGATCTCCGGAAGCTCTTCATATATGTCTTGGTCTTTAACAAGGATGCTCTGAAGTGCCGCAGGGTCAAATATATAGAGCTGCCGAGCCTTGGGGAGGTCATGGCTTTAAGTAAAGGCCTCTCAGGCGACACGGCACTCACGCCTAGGAACCCGTGGAGCTTGACGACTTGCCCATAGTTTTCCTCGAGCTCCTTCTGGAACGCCCAGCCGTCTAAATCGTGAAATTGAGTGAGATTCCCTAGCGCGATAAGGGTCACCAAGGGGCCGGAGAGCGATAAGCTATCCACTACCTGTGACAAAAGACTTTCGTGGAGGCCCTGGGATGTTGTCGAGGACTGAGAATGCCCGCCGCCAGAGGGCTCGGATGGCGTAGACAATGCAGACGATGAAAGCGCAGGTAACAGCAGTGGCAGCCATTGAGAAGATGAGAGCAAGCCTTACGGATCTAAATACCCCGAGCCTGGGAAGTTGTATGCCTTCCATCCCCGCTCTAAGACCTGTCAATCAGATGGTGAACATAAATACATGCAGAGGGGCGGCTGGGCGGCATCAACAATGGACGGCCCTGTGTCACCCTGCAGTGCCTTTACTCACTCACTGGTATTGTCCTCCGAGGGGGGAGTTCCGCATGAAGGGCGATCCGTGTTGAGAAGGGCCTGCCAAAGATACGAGGACAATCCACGCGTGGGGGAAGTTTGCACGGAACTTGTACGGCATCGCTCCTGGTCGGCCTGACAATGATCGACGGCGAGAGTGAGCACTAGCACAAGCCGCCAGTGCTCTGCCGAGTCTTGATACGAACATCGCAGCGAATTCCGCTGTGATGTCCGTGGAAACGGCATGTCAGTACGCCCCATTATCGAGATGCAAGTATGGATACTCGCCGTTGAATGCCGACTCGTCTGCATCACCCAGTGCGTCAAAATAACGTAGGTGCGACTCCGCGTCGTGATCTTCGGGCGGTCAAAGGAGCGGAGACTTAAGATCCTGCAGTGGTAGGATATATGGGAGCTACCAACATTGACAAGGCGGAGTGGGAGCGAAAGTTAATTGATCATGTCGCCCGTCGCAAAGTGAGAAGCACTCGCCGAGTTGTGTTGATCTCTTGTAAATTTCTCGAGTTGAGATCCAGTTGGATAGGTTTTGGGTGAAATTAAAAAATCACCGTGAGTCCTGACAATGTAGGGTATTCAGAAAGACGTAGGGCGCATTACTGAGCCGTTCAACGTCAATAGTGCTTGACCCGGGCCGTATATCGGGGAGACCTCCTGGAGCAAGCCAGCAAGAGCGCACGGAGGATTGTGTAGCTGGGCGCACTGTGCAAATGGTTGGGCCAAGAGTTGAATGTAGATACTAGAAACCCTGCGAGGGACAAGATCCGAGTCCTAGATGCGGCCTTGGACCCCGATCTTAGGGATTGGTCGGATGCGCCGCACGGAGTGTTTCAAGAGTGTTTTCCTCAAATTGCTTCAGGTTGCCAGCAAGCCCCCGGCGTTATGCTGATTCCGCCAAAAGCTAGAGTAGACCCCAGAGAAGTTGAAGATCGCCGGCAGTGTAGTCAGCGGGATCCGACTCTACACAGCTCCCTACGCGCAACGTGGTGGTTTGAGGCAAGTGCTTGCCATCAATGATCATTACCATCATCGGCTCGCCTGCGCCGAGCGTGTAGCGCGTAACAGCGTGACAACGGTCTTTGCTCTTGACAATGCTCTCGACGCTTGCTCAACTCACCTCGCCCAACTCGCTCAGTGTGAATGGCTACGGAGAGGGTCTTCAGCATCCAAGAACTGTGTGACTACATTGGCTACTGCATCTCGCTCAACGCCACCTCTCGCCTTGCCTCTCGTGATGATCTGAAATCCACAGTGGGCCTCATCTCCCACAAACTCTGTTCTTCCGCCCAATCCCGCATTTTCGTTATATTAGCTTTGGCACATCCCAAGATCGTGTTATTATTCAAGACGCGAACTCGAGGCGTGGAGCTACTAAACCAGCCGGGAGCGAGAGGAGTGCTCATATTGGCACATTGCGAATGTACGTATCGTATTCCCGCGATCATACAGCATCGCTGACAGTCACCAGAAACGAGTAACGCAGGTTTGTTCCAGTGCATTACAAGTCATGCGTCTTCTCCTTTGTCAACGAATTTCCGCCGAGGTGGAGTGTGGCACGCCGCTGATGTACAAGGCGGACCACGATATTTATTCTGAGCCTACCTCCATCTTCGCGCGCGCACTTTGATCGATTCAAATGTCTGATTGTGCAATCATAGGGGCTTTCGACATCGTAGGACGGCGTCTTCTCACTTCTCGCGCTCACTTATTGTCCCGACGAGCCCAGGGTTATACGACTTTCGACGGGTTCCTTCAGTACATGTATCGTTGCCATTTCACCCTCACGTTAGCGGATCACTACTATGCGATTCTCCTAATCTAAATCCAACACCGGTGAGCAATGAGGAGGGGTAGCAGGAGCAAAAAATCGGAACTCACTGCCGCTCAACACCCGTAGTAACATATCATGCTCTGCGCTCCCGCCGTGTTCACGCACTTGTTTCCAACCACATTCCCGGTATCCGTGATCTGATTCTTGCAGTTCTTGTCCGAGAAAATATGGCAATCGGTGCCGAGGAAGACATCACCGTTCACATCGACGCTGTCGAAGCTGCTGTACTGGAAGCAGTTGCCGGCGCAGGTGGGGACGTAGTCGAGGAGCCTGCCGGCGAGCTGGCAGCTACTCCCGCGGTACAGCGAAACACATGCACCATCGCTGCATTCTTTGCTGACCACCAGGTAACTTCATGATTGTGCAGGCGGTAGACACGGTAGATGCTAGAGGCAAAGATGCAAATAAACAATGTGAGTGAACGCTGCCAAAACCTGGGGAAATCTCTGACCGGATAGTGGGCGGAGCAGGCGGTTGATGAGTGCAGAAGTCGTTTCACCACATCGAATTTATACTGCCTCGACGCTGGGAGCCGATTGTCTCTCGAGGGAGCGCTCCCCTCCATCATGCACTGGAACGGTCTCACTCGGCCAAGAAACTCGTTCTAGTCTCTGGTAGACTCCGCTGTATGTGGACAGTCGGTGTGTATATTTTATTTTGGCGCGGAGTGGCTTGAACTCATTCTAGTTGGGTTATGGGCCAGCGTGCGGCATCCCGGGCACAGCTGACAAAATCAGTATACTTGGTGGCCGGCAATGTAATGAACGCCCTGAATGCCAAGGCGGCGTACCGATCAATGGCTTGGAAATACTTCTCGCTCTCCATCTGCTCGATGGGTATGTCGAGGGTGGACCTGGGCCCAGAGAAACCCCGGCGTACTCGCGATCTCGCATCCCCCGGACCCCAAGCCTCGAGTCGTGCATTTCCTTGTTCTAATGGAAGATAGGCTCATCAAGCCCCGGGTCTCTTGAGTACAATATGAAGAGGGTTCTGGTGTGCCGCGGGCCCGCAACCGGGACGGCATATCCTCCGACTACATCACGATAACATGATGTAAAACCTCCTGTCGATACGCAGGTGATCGTCTATTCCTGGCGTATCCCGGTGGCACAGGGTTCAGCGATTTCACTAACAGTGTTGTATTGTCCTGTCCGAAATTGAAGTCACTGACGAGAGTCTCCCTCGAAGCCAATACTGCGGCCCGCGGCGGGATCATATGGGGCGAAACCTGGGCTCAATGGCGTTCGTGAGAGGGTGCTTGGCGTTCCATGAGGGTAGTCTGAATCGCAACACCGTCCCCCAGCCGATCCTTCCCGTCAGGCGGACTGTCCCAGGGATGAAAGGCAAGAAGTCGAGGGAGGGCCTTCAGATTAATTCTGTCCTCACAAGTTAGCCACCGACGGTGAGATGCGCACCATACTCAAGAGATTTCTCACTCACCCATCGGCTCGTCCCAACAGAGATTGCTAAACAATGAAGCTCACCTACGCCACCGCTCTTTTTTCCGTCGCCCTTGGCGCCGCACGCACGTCCGCCAAAGCCTGCAGCGGCGAGGAATGCGTCTCGTACTTCCACGGGGCGAACTGCCAAGCCACCAACTACATCTCGGACTACGTGCCGACCTGCGCGGGCAACTGCTTCCAGTACAACAGCTTCGACAGCCTCTACCTCACCGGGAACAGCATCCTCGGCACGGACTGTCATGCCTACTCGGATTCGAACTGCCAGAACCAGATTGCAGACAGCGGCAATATCGTGCACCAGGGTTGCCGGAATTCACCCGGAGCAAAGAGCATGAAGTGCTATTACAATTGTTGAATGTAGCGCGTCCGAGTGAATCGTGCTGAGGCTTTCGTATTGTCCTAGTGTAGTAGCCCAAACCATTATCAAAGTTAGTCGACAGGCCGCGACCGAGGTGAAGATTGCACAGAGCGATACACAAGGACAGTCGAGCAACGCGAGATTTGTGGAGACTTGCCGGCGAACGACGGGGTCAAAATAGCTGACGTCCTCCCAATGAATCTCGAGGATGTCCGGGGGAAGTTCGTCGTGCCAAAACCAGGTGAATACGGGAGCGGGGACACCGGCCTTCGAGCGACGATACCACGCAGAAGCCAGCGTCATCAACCATAGCTGTTGAGGGTGCTCCAATATTAATTATGTACATTAATAACACACTTGAGTTACAAAGGGCTTTCACAGTCCACGAAGAGTCGACACATCGTCCGGCCCAGCAAACCGCGAGTAGGATACCTATGCTAAAATGTCTAAAATTGTGCAGGCGTGATTATGCCTGTCATATATCCCGAAGAGAAGGAGTGGCGGAGTCATAGATATTGAGTCTAAGTGGATGGATACGTCATCGCCAAAATATGAACTGGCAACGGACAGCAGACAGCGGGCCTGACAGATGACAAACGGTGTATTAGGATACCGGACGGGAGGAACTAACGAGGGGAAGCTGCGTACCAAATATGGCCACAGGTGCCCACCCAGCCAAGAGCAACGCGACATGTTGTGTTCCGAGTGCCATGGGTTCTGGTCGCGAGGAGACAATATCGATGACTGGGGTTATCGAAGAGAGAAGGTGGATGGCTATGATTGCACTGACAACGCGGAAGATCGGTGTCTTTTACAGGACTGGCTATTTCACAGCACTCACAATTGAAATATGAGAAGACTGCGAATTATGGGAGGGAGTTCGGCAGGATTCCGATGCTCCGTTTGCGAGTGGACTGTCGCTGTGTAAAATGGAATAAATCAAACAAATCGACAGCAGGAGGCGGGTCGACACTCACTGAGCTCTGACACCGAGGGTGTCTCGTTCAAATAGTCGCTGCTTTCGCTGGATGCTATGTCCCCTAGCCCAAACGCAAGTTGCGTGATGGAGATACGGTCGCTATTGTGAATTGACCGCGTACTTCGTGTAGTACCGGTCGGAGTAGCAAAGGAGCGTAAGGGCGTCCGTACATCGTCCTCCTCGGTAGTGTACTCGAAAGGCCGTGCCGACTTGTTCTTCACGTCCATGTCTGCAAAGGAGACGCTGGAGACGGTGTCGAACGAGTCTTCTGACTTCTGGGAGCGATGTCCCGACGATGCCGTCATGTATTCTGGGGAAGGAGGGGCAAAGGGAAGGTGGAAGCTCATGATTTTCTCCTGGCGCAGGACGGGACTAATTGCCTGCCGGCGTTCCTCCCGCGAGATCCTTAAGATGGAGGACGGAGAGGGGGACGGGGCGGTAATAGCAACGGGCGTCGGCGGCGTCGTTCGCGTCTTGAGCGCCGGTCGAGATTTCCGCCGCTGCGGTCGAATGGTGAAGTGATCCAGGGACTCGAGATTTACTGAGCGGCGAGCGCGTCGAATGTGTTTGTGCGTTCGTATGACGCGCAAAACGGACACTGAGGACAGCCAGAGACACGGGACCGTTATGAGGAACGGTGTCCCGGCATATCCGAGGAATCGAATCCTGAGTTCCAAAGTCAGACTGCGTTTGACGAGAGGAAAGTACTCACCAGAGAGGATGCGCGACACAGTTAAGCCCGTCGGCGCGGTCGAATGTATCGAAGAATACCACGAAGGTGACTTGGACGGCAGAGGCAAGGAGCGGAAAGAGCAGCATAGGCAACAAATAATAATACCGCCATGGTAAAACCCTGTGTAGTTAATCAGTCGGTTGTTTGTAGCCCCGAACGGGACGCACGCGTTATCGTCTTGGCCCCACTGTTTGGGCTTTGCTACGTAGAAGGCGGTCGCGGTGGTAATCGCAGCCAGTACGCCAATTAAAAAAAAGACGGCCAACTCAGTGATGAGCACTTGAGCTGAGGAATAAGTCGTGAGCTTCCCAAGTCAAGGATGGGCCTCAACCGCATACCTATACAAAATGCTTTCGGTAGGCTCGCTGGATTCATCCTCCAGACGAGGCCTTTGGGTACTGTCTGAAATTTGAGCAAACGAGAAGAGGAACGTCGCGAACCTAGACAAAACACGCCCTCTAGGGCCGTAATCCCAGCTGCGTACACGATCGGTCCCCAGTAACTCTTAATAGCCCATGCCAGCGGCAGAAGGACCGCCCAGCAGCCAATCAAGCCTGCAGGAATCGTCAGAATACCAGATTGTCCAAAGAAGAGTCGCGTGAACCTGAGAGCGAGAGAGCAAACCAGGCGAGTTTGAGACCGAAAGGCAGCATGCACCGTGTGGGATAAACGCTCCAGGGCGCTCTTTGTACAGTGGGCACACTATCACAGCACGTCAATCCAGCGCCGCCGGAATGACGGTGCTGCGTGGGATTGGATGGGACCAGATCTCGAGAATCATGGGGCTGGGAATACTCGATGCAGCTGGGGGCCGCAGATGGCAACGGAATCAATCTCGCTGGATGGAGGTAATGTGGTGAGGCGTACTGGGAGGTTGATGGACTGACTCAAGTGTTTAAACTTATTGAAGTTGAAGGTAATAAGGGCTCTTCGACCTCGAGGCCGAGACTGCGACCAGCACAAGGACTTATGGACTCGCGGAGGTCACTTCGGCCTCTGCATCGGCTTGATTAGTTTTCTTCTACGCCACCATCTGGTCACAAGTTCACTGATGTTCTTTCCTTGCGCCGCCTTTGACCCACGGTGAGTAAAAATGGAGGAGCACTGATCCTGTAGGGGGATTCGGCGAGTCAAGAACCTCTTCCAGACCACAGTAATATCACCAAAGATGGAAGGATAGATCACAGCCGCCTTCGATGTATGCCCAAAGATGATCTAGAGTCTTAAAAGCTCCGACACTTCCGAGTCCACTTCTTCCAGACGCCCAAGAACGACGTCCTGCGGCGTCTCGGGAAGTTAGTTGAATAATTCCTTTAACAGACTAATGCCATACCACATAGAATGATTCAGAGGACCGTCCTGACGCAGGGCGGATAGAAGACCACAATGCTGATAAAGTGCAGTGCTGAGTGACGGCACGTTATTGGCCCTTGTTTTGGTTACATCTGCACAGCCTTCCCCCGGTTTGCCCGACTGACTGACTGATGATCCACACAGCACAAATTGAATGGGCACATTGGCAGCCGCAGGAACACACTTTTTCGGGGCGATGTAGCTCATAATGTGCCAACCTGCGAATTCCTTTAGGTGCTCTTTCGGGCGTACTCGGGTTCTTTAAACTTACTTCTAAGGTCTATCGAACCAATCCGGGGGCGGCCCAAGGGCGGCCACACCTGGGGCTCTATTTCGTGACCACTTCAGACTCCTATACTGCAGCCGGCGTCTCACGGGTCCGCCACAGCCTAATTCTCGCCAAGTCCGGGACCGCGTCGCAGAAAGCCTATAGAGTTCTCAGTACTATCGCGGAAAGAGCCTATCTCTCACCATAGCATCCGGATAACCATCTCGAATCATCTCACGTGGCGCAGGCTCGGGGATCTCTGCTTGTGCGACTTGTCACAATCTGCCCGGAGTCTGGCCGGTTTTAGTTTGCACCCTTGGCGACGTTCATTTAATGCCACTCCTCGTCCGCCTAGTTTATGTGGATGGCCGGGGATCGCCGAGACTGCTCCCCTTTTATCAATGTCTTCTCAACCATTCATACCTTTGTTGGATCCGGTTTGTCCCCCAATGGCACTTGGGAACTAATTTTGTTGTTCCCCGACTCCATCCCCAAACTTCAAATAATGCCAAAGAATGTTGACCCACATCTTTGCGCGGCCGCACAAATATAGCCACTGTAGAGTGTGCCGCACTATCTTAGCCTAGGATCCTCCCTCGTGGCTCGACCCGGAGAACTCGGAACATACCGGATTCGAGCATGGCAGACTCGGTGACAGCGGTATTGAACTGATTGACGTTGCAACATTAATCAGGCTCACCACTGGCCCGGGCGCCGTAACTATCGGTAACATTCATTAAGGCACGGAACATCAGGCCAATTCTAAACCATGCATAACGCGACATTCAATCCCCGTCCTGCTGTGTATTTACCTGTCAACTATCTTTCACCCTCGACGCCGACAGGCCGCATTATCTCCTCATCCTGCGACTTTGACTGGAGCGCTCCGGACACTTTAAGCCGTGCCTCAGTGTATTTATCCAATCGCGATCAAGTTGAACCAATTCTGCATCCTCGTGGGTGTCCCGGAACGTCTTTCGCTGGTCCCGATATTTTTCTCTTGAGGATTCATGTACACCAGCTAAAATTCCTCGTCCCGGTCCTTCAGTGCGGAGAAGGTTTGTGTGCCAACTTCATAACCACTCAACAATCGGGCACGACAATGCTCAACCTCGAATCCGCAGAGCCCAGGCCATAAGACACGTGAACGCGTCAAAATCCCGGTGACACTGACAGCCGCAACTAATTCAGCGCTAAATTTAATTACAGCTGTTCTCGAAATTAATGAGACCGATCATTTTTTCCCTCTCGTTCCCAAAAAGGAAAGTGTGCACAAAAACACTGATTTGCATAGACTATTAGGGCGAGGGAGACTCACCTATGCTCTGGGGTCATGTCTGTCAAATTTCGAGCACAAACACTTGGTGCAGCGCCCAGAATCGAACGAAAAGATGGGATGGCGAAGTCACGTGGACACATGACTGAGCGGCTCGTTTCGGCCGCTGTCAAAGTTCAACTGTCGCGTAGAACGGCTCATGGAGACCTCGGCCCTCCTCGCAAATGATCCAGGCCAGAAATCCTGGCGTGTTCTGTCTCGCAGCTATACTTACCTTTTTTGGAACTCAAAAAAAAAATCTAATCAGTCTCATTAATTTCGAGAACAGCTGTAAAACATTGATTAGGCTTGACATTCTGACGATCTCGAGGATCGAGCGAAATGTCATCTCCTTCAATTGCAAAGTTCCGCGACTTGCCATAATCTTGCCGGAGTCTGACCATTTATTTTGAGTTTGTAACCTTGGGCCCGCTCGTGGATGCCGGTATAGCTCCCCCCTTCCAATTCCCGAACCAGACATACCAGTACTGCGAGCTGAAATCCTTCCTCACGTTAGCCTTTCTACTATCCTGCGGCTCCGAGTCCGACGGGAATTAATCTACCTTTCACGACTCCCCAAGGACTCCCGCGAGCCACCCAGTGTCTCATCAGCCTTGCCGCACAATCAACGAAACTGGCAGACTGCCGCCCATCCCAATCCTGTGCCTTGCATCATCCACGCGTCATCCGTGTGCCCGACCTGGACCCGGAAAGCTCGGGACACGGCGGCGAGCGCGTCCAACCCTCGGCGTCGGTGACCGCAACAAATCACCTTTAATTCAAACATTTAAGTAATCATTCAAGTTCTCCGAACGGGAAGCGCGTCCGCGGGGACAAGACGGCGAGCATGCGCAACTAATTTCCATTATATCAAGTCATCCGTTCGAGTCGCTACATATGTCACTCGATCGGCGCATCTGTTTGGGCATCACGGACTAGGACGTTGAATAACAACGATTGATTAGATTACAGTAATTCTGTCAAGAACTCGGACTGTCAGGGCACATATGTACAGCAAACAAGCTCCTGGTATAGAAGAAGTCCGGGGTACGAGGAGAAGTCCGGGGTCCTAGCTATTCGTTCGTGTCCTCGGCACGTAGTAGCAAAATTATATACATCTCACGCGCTGGCCGTGTATTTGCCTCGCGGGCCACATCCGATGCACTCCAGGCACGCTAAGAAACCGGGGGATCGGAATTGCGATGATCACTGCGTCCAGCCGTTGCCGGTCCCTAGACCAGAGGCTGGTCTAGGCGCTTTGGCTGAGTTAAGCAGGCCTAGATGCGCACATGCGTCTCGATGAACCAGATGACACGCGACGAACCTAATCTAGGCCCTTAGACCTGACTACATAGATCTGACTAGACTGACCTCGGCACACTCGTCCGTCCCTGGAAGGCAAGGCGAGGATAAGGGTAATGTGAGCTTCGGATGCACGCGAGAAATTCAGGAAGATTGCGCACCCTTGCAGCACCGTGCGCTCAGCATGACCCCCCGGAGGAGCACCACGAGGAGGCCGACGAAGATGACGATGAGGTTACCCGGCGCAACGGTGAGCACGGGAATGGTGATGAAACGAAGCGCAGAGACGGAGACGAACGCTTGTGTTTCGCGAATGCCGACTCGGGATCGGTGGAGCCCGAGTCATCGCCCGTGACAGCGCGCTTCACCTGGAACAGCCCGCCTACGATCTCGCTCGGGTCGGTCCCGCCCTCGCCGAGGACGCAGAACAGCGCGATGAAGCCCGCAAGCGCGACGAGGGCAATCAGGCGGGCACGAGGATGCGCTGGGGCATCAACCCGTCCCGTAGATTGACGAAATTACGGACTGTAAATACGG